>CAWUFW010023459.1:0-75614 GCA_963921515.1 Calotriton arnoldi
CTCTGAAAGTGATCTTGTTGCACTCCTCCGTAATTTATGAATTTTAACTTTACTTTTCTCCTTGATTTTTCAATGTCCCTTTTGTTTTTCCATCTACACTTACAGGCCGGCCTTTACCCTGTGCTATACTGGGAAAAACAACTCACACTTACCTTACCAATCCGCATCCGCCAGGCAGGCAGTGGCACCCAAGATTGACGGACGGAGCGTCAATGGAAGGAAGGACCAAGAGGAATGCCGAAATGCAGCTCCCCAATTTGACCTTAACATAGTAACTTAGTATCATTCATCATCTTTTAATTAATTTGATTAATTTGTTCTCTTCAATCATTACGACTGTGTGTGTTGTTGTTTATTATGTTTACTCTTTGCTTATATATTTGACCCCTACAGCTATTTTTGAATTTTCTTTGCTAGCTTTAAAAGGAAGCCCGGTACAACAGAACATAAAATGTATGTAATTTGGGTCTCTCTGAGGGCAGACAGGCAAGGCAATTGCATAATAATAATAATTAATAATATACCGCTGCCCTCAACTACTAGTCTAGTACTACTTATCATTAACCATCAAGTCATCATCATGCATGCATTTCCTTTTTCTCCCTTAACAGATTTATGATGGTCTTCTGCCAAGATTGTGTATTGTCCATGTGAAGTGTTTGTCTTTGTCAAAGCTTTCCCTCAAATACCCCTTCCCAACCATTCATCAAACCCTAACCCTCTTCCCCTGGGCTGTGTGATTTATATTGCGGTGTGACTAAATTAAATTTACACCAATAATTGATCACACACTTGCTGGGGCGGATGTGGTGAAATCAACACTAACTCAAGGCAGGGCGAGGATCTTCTTCTGCTCTAAGTATATATATATATCGGCCACACTGGCAACAGATTAGATTGCCCAGTGCCCATCCATGCTCAGTAGCATTCGCTATTCTCTTTTTTTTCCAGAGGAACATAATTATTAACCCATTATTAATTATTAATTGCAGACATCGATTTATCTTCCTTCCAGCACTAAAGGTTACGCTTGTCTACTTCATAGGTCGAGTCAACTTAAGTTTGTTGTAACTTGTATTAGGCTATCCCTGCCACCATTATGTCTTATTTTACTTTAGCATTGCTTATCAATATCATTCATCATCACTTTCTTCTTGTTTGGCAGTCTTCTTCTTGTGTACTTACTACTTCCTGTACTTCTACTACTCGTTCCCTAGTCTCCCTGAGGTGACTGACTGTCTCATTTTCTTTTTTTGCAAATGCAACTGTCTACTAATGCTACCACCACCCACCATGGCACCTTAGGAAACAAACCATCACCATGCAGCCATCGCTTCGCCTAAACATCAATCACAGGTAAGAGAAGAAGTGTGGGGGAGTCAATAATGTATATACTATGGAAATTAATTAATTCACACACCCACATCCTTCCGAGTACATACTACAAAGGGGTTTTAGTTGCAGAATGCATAGACTAGGAGGAGAGACTGACAGTAGTAGGACAAGTGAGGGTACTGCATCTATCTGTCGGTGTGTTACACTATTGGCAAATTTCAAAAACTGGCTGTGGCCCTGCAGCAAAAGAAGGAAACAAACAAGGTTTCGTAAAAGAGTAACCCCCCCAGAAAAGATTTGCATCATATGTATTGGAAAACTATAAATAATTTATTACCCTAACAAATATAAACTAGAAGAAAAACCCACAACACCTGACCCACCCCTTTCCCTAACCCCAACCAATGTCCGGTAAATTAAGTAAATGTCCGTCCACGTCGAAATTGAGGAAAAAAAAGTAAACCCAAAGTTTCCCCAACTCCCAACATCCCACCCACCAAAAAAAAGATTAAAAAAGGGGCAAGGGTCAAAGACTGAGGTGACGACTAGTGGCGGGGGTGCCGGCTAGTTCACTCCAGGATCTCCTCCAGCTTGGCCTCCAGGCGCGCCATCCTGAGGAGCATGCGGCGATGAAAGTTCCTTTAGGAACAACAGGAGTGGGCAGCAGTAGATGATGATGAAGTTGATGGGCGGCGGGTGGCTGCCAGAACACAGGGCCGTACCACCGGAGGCACGGGGGGCTGGCTGTGCCCCGGGGCATTGGAGGAAGAAGCTACAGCTGCCGCCTCCTCCTCTGCCAGGGCAACCAGCCGGCGATATTCAGCCTGGATGGCCTCTTGCTTCCTTTGCCGGGCCCTGGCCGCCAACTCCTGCCTGTTGGGTTGGGAAGGAGTAGCTATATCAAGAAAAAAAAAAAAGACAATTGTAACCAATACTCTTAGCAAAACAGTAACACAAAATTAAATTACACACATAACAATTATAGTGGCACAGTAGCACTAGCAGTTGTGGTATCCTCCTCACTTCCTCTGCCCCTAAGATTTGGATGTGATGATTAGACTTTCAGGCACTATGGAGTAGAGTAGAAGTATTCTTCTTCTCTCTCTTGTTTAGCACAATTAATCTTGTAGGCATGCCAGCTCAGTCAGCTTGTGCCCTAGACAGACATACTTGTGTTGCAGACTCATGTTACTTTACTACTGTCTGCATGTGGGGCAGCTGTACTACACAATTATATATTTTTCCATTACGGCCATGCTCTGTTAAATCAATGGCAAATGCTCAGACAATTTCACTTTCACCCTGACTACTGCAATAAGGCACATGATGGTTAATTATGACATGGTTATGAATGATGATACATATACGGTGGCACATCATGTCACTCACATGATCATGATGATGATGACATACTGAGTGATTTGTAAGTACTAGTTACCATGCAGCCGATAGACCACCCATGGCTGACACAGTCAAAAATGACATGGGTAGTGACTGGAGCGGAAATGGGCCTCGGAGTCGGAGGGAGGCGATTAATGATGGGTGGGCAGGGTAAATAATAGTCATGCACAATATATGTTGTGCTTGCAAACTACTGTGAGTCAAGGGAGTATTCCATTCTGAAATACAAGTACAACCTCAAACCTTTGAATCAAAAACCTTTCAAAAACACAGGTCTTGTTCTTCCCAGGGCTTTTTTCATTTATCAGTGCATTGCTCTTCTAGCATTATTATTATTTTATTCTTAATCTTCACCCTTGGCTTTGGTGCTCTGGCATGGTTTAATTTTCTTTTACATTCTCTTCATCCAGTCTGACTCTGTTTTCACCTACTATCTATGATACCATCCAGGCATTCATCCATCCAAACATGGCTATCATAAACCAGCTTTCACCGACAACATATATTTGTCATAGATATAACCAACCACCACCCATGCGTCCTTGCTTGCCTTAGAGTTTGACCCCTCAAACCCCCCGGAGGATTCCTTTCACCAACCCAGACTGGCATCCTTTCTGCTTTCTCTTTCACCTGTCACCCATCCTTCAACTACCCATGCATCCTATCATCTTCATCCGCCACCTATATGCATCCCGGGGCCCCTTCCTTCACCCACCCATCCTTCTCTGCCAGTCATACATGTCGTCTGACTCTTTTTCTTCATCATAAAACGGTCTCTGCTGAGTTGTAGATAGAATAGGCCATTAGGTACTCAACCCCCGCCGCTAATGCTAATGTTGTTAAGTAAAGGGTGTCTTCTTCAACTGTTCAGTGTTCACAACAACTTGGGGGCCGATTCCGATCTTGGCCGGTAGGGCTCCGAATCGGATTCGGCTTTACCGGATCCGATTCGGAGGCCTTTTTCCCGACCGATTCGTACAGTCGTCCCAGCGAGCAAGTACGATGCGAGCGCACGCGAAATCGCCGACCGACTCGTTCCCGGGTCCAAACCGCTCCGACCGACTCGTACGGACACGGCTCGCACCACGCAATGGAGACGTTTCCCGACCGAGCAAGTACGATGCGCGCTTCGAACAGCCCGCCCAACTCGTAGCGTGCATGCATGTACGGTGCGAGTCGCACCGACGCGTACCCACTGTAGGGGGCCCCCCTGTTCACGACGTACCCATTCAGTCAATGGGAGCCCGTGTACGCGTTGTACGACCGGCTCCCATTGACTTCAATGGGAGTCCGACCGAATCGAGTCGGGCAGCATACGGCCGCATCGTACTCGCTCGGTCGGACTGCGGGAGTCCGGCTCGGTCGGAAATCTCTCCGGATCCGGCTCGGTCGGAGAGATTTCCGGCCCAAATCGGAATTGGCCCCTTAGTCTCAGCAGAAGTACAGTGTACTAGACTAGTACTGAGTGTACACCCTTGCAGCGAGTGTATTCATCATTCTCAATAAGTAAGGAATATGACTTACCACCGCCCGCCACTGCTGCTGGCTCACCCCCTGCAGCTGCCACATCCTCCGCTCCCTCCGGAGTGGCATGGCCCTCACTGCTGGCCTCGGCACTGGTGGTCGATATGCCTGGAAAAAACATTTCACATTTTTTTAGAAGCCATATACTCCTCCCCTATTTATTTTTTTCATTAGCAAGATTGAAACTACATAATTAATAATACACACACCATACACATCACTATCTACAATTCGGATACTAGAGTAGAGTAGACAGTATGTCCTTTCAAAAATAACAAAATAATATCTGGTTGGGCATTTTGTTGGTGGCAATTTTTGAAAAGCCTCTCAAGAAGAGGACAGCCCAAAGGACTGGACTCAGTGACTAGAGCTACTGGTGCATCTCATTTTTTGAAAAGAAGAAAGAGTGGCCAACTGGGCGGACATGAGGTCTCTCTTAGTTGGAAAATAATGGTGCCTTCCTCCTACTCCTCTTACTTCCTTCCAGCCATGGTGCACAGTAATCAGTTGTTCAGTGTTCACTATCAACTGCTGCTACTAAAAAAAGTACTAGGCCTGGATTAGAAAAAGTAAAATACACCACTTTGAGGTGTCCTGTCCAACTTGAGTGACCACCATTACTGATTGAGCATGATGAGACAGTAAAAGAAACTAAAGCCTTCTCATCTCACAAACCTGCGGAGAATACCTTACTTGGGCATGCAATCTGCACAGCAGATTAGTGCTACTAGTACTAGTAGTAGTAAGGAGTCCTTACTAGTACTATTACTATTACTAATAGTAGCCTAGGACCAATGGGTTCTCTGAGTCTTACAGTACCACTACTAGGCAATCCACATATAAGGGGAGAGGGAAAGCTGAGTGAAACCCAGAAGAAAGCAAGCTACAGACAGACTAATACAGAGTCAGAGCAGAGGTTAGTCAGATGCAGTTTGATTTGATGTAAAAAAAAAAAAAACAGACACTAGAAACAATGTTAGTGGTAGTACTAGTACTTAGTAGTAGGTAATGGAGCAAAAAAAACAAGAATTTAGAAACAGATAGATTGAAGAGGATTATGGAAAAATTTAAATTAGGAAATGGAAATAATAGAGCGATAAAAGTTAGGGAAATATTAATATATAACAACACCAGGAGGACTTACTGGGGCCAGCAGCAGAGCCATCTGCGCCTGAGGCCGCTTCCTGCTGCTCCTGGTAGGCCCCTCCAGCTCCCCCACCCGCCGCACTGCCAGCTGACCCAGTCTTCTTCTTGCCCCTGGATGCTGATCATGTAAGACATAATTAAAGAGACAAAAAATAATTTACGTTAAATAAATAAATATAATTGTTCTAAAAATATTTTTAGAGAGGAAACGGCAATTACAATAACATTGACCTAGCCTAAAGATCGACTTATTCAACTAGTAGTAGTCGACTAGTATGTATCGCTGTCGAGTACCATCCGATCATTATTATTCCACAGTTCAATTCCGATTCCTGAATCCTAAACATACCTAGCCCGCCTATTCCAGACTTTGGACTGAATAGCAAAAAAATTATATTTGCTTCTACTAAGTTCCGATCTCATTCCCAATCATCTCTGTCTCCAACTCAAACCCCTTTTGACGGGCCAATTACTAATTCTGCATTTTTATTCTTCTTAATGCATAGATGGACGCATACATATTGCATACACCATTGGTTGGTTGCTATTCTATTCACTCACTATACGAACAAACTACAAAAGGTTCTACTAGGACTGAAGTCATGTGAGAGGACGTGTCACGGAGGCCACTAAATTACCAAATAATACTAACTACTACCACTATCTTAGTGACAGGAGACAGGACAGCCTGACAGGACAAAGGAAAGGACTGGAGTCTTTCCTATATGCATTACCTAACTTAAAGTCTCTAACCTCTCTTACATAACCAGCCCAAGAGAGCGCAAAGTTGCAAACAAGTACGATTAGTTATTAGTGCCGAGCATGAGCACCTGTCTGGAAGTAACAATCACATAATAATAAGATTTTTAAACATAAGTTACCTGCATGGAAGCAGCAGCAGCATGTTAGCTATTTGTGAAGACAATAATATACGCAATAACACAGAACAGAAGAACACAATAGTAATATAATTAGCTATTCACCAAGCCCCGGGACCTCAACACCTAGCAGGTCCAGCAGGTCCTGCTCCCGGTCCAGGATGTTGGACCACCGGTGCGTCAATTGGTTACGGGTGCACCGGACCACAGAGCAGCGAAACACTGCCCAGTGCACCCTCTCCCAGACTCTGCATCACAGTTTTGCAGCTCCTCGGAACCAACACATCGCTTTGGCTGCACTATGCAATTTCAACTTGGATCCTCGCAATGCTCTGCAAACCCGGATTTAAGGTATTTTGTTCAGTGGGACTAACTGGGTCCCTGAAACTGCACAAGTTCCATTGCGCTCAGCCTGAACTTGTGACTTTGTCACGGTCTGGCTCAACCAAATATCCACAGTTGCCATTTTGTAGTTTTTGGGGCTATTTTCACAAAAAGCTTTAATGTTGCAAATCTCTTGTTCTACTGATTGGGTTTTTATCATTTTGGTCTTGTTTTTTTAATTAAAAATAACTCTATTTTTATAACTTGGTGTGGGATCCTTTTCATGTTGTGTTTTTCACTTTATTACAGTTTGAAGTGTTGCAACATCAGTTCAGACACTGCCTCTAAGTTAAGACTGACTGCTCTGTACCAAGCTACCAGGGGGTTGAGCATAGGTTAATTTAGGGTTGTTTTATGTCTCACCCTGACAAGGACTGCGGTAGCTGCTTGACCCGGGCTGACACCCCAGTCAGCCAACACCCCAGTTTCTTACATTCATACAACTGAGCAGTGCCAAGATTCTTTCCAAACTCGATCTAAACATAGGGCATCACCAATTAGAGCTAGAAAAAGGGTACCTGGCTAGCCACTGTGCACGATATATATAGTACTATGCCATCTTGAACACACCACTGAGATAATGAACAAAACAAAATATGGACATCAAGTGGACACCTGTGTGTGAGTGAAGCTTCCGGAGCACCAAAAGGCGATCAAGGCAGCAATAGTCATGGTATATATTTTGACCGGAAGCCCCACACAGTAGTCTCAGTGTATGCCAACCCAGTCTGGCTGGGGGTGATTCTGGCACAACACGAGGAAGGCCCAGTATCTCCACGTCTAGTGCAGCCAGACTCTGATAGGCTTTAGTTGAAGTATGACAGCCAGATCCAATAGTCATAGAGAGAGCATGCCTCTAACTAGAAAAAGAAAGCCTGGTGGTAGTGTGGACCGGCGAAGACTTTCACACGTTTGTATATTGGAAAAGAATTACAATTATAGCGGAATATCAAGCCATACTGAAAACCATGGAAACCGAAAGGTGAAAATGCTCCCAAGAATTTAAAGGTGGGGCATATGACTACCAAATCATCCACAAACCAGGGAAACAACAAAACTCTGCAGACTATTTCTCATGCATCAGCTGTAGGTTGCGAAGTCAGGCCAGAAGAATATTTACAATTCCTCCTTGGCACCAGCCTGTCATATCAACCCATCAAGTCATACCGGAGACAAAAAAAATAAAAAATCTAGAGACCATCAAACACCTGATTGAGACACTGTGTGAAAGTCACCTTTTTTGCCGTGATCACCCCCATTTTTTAACTGATACTGGTGGAAATTGACTTTGACAGTGCACTGGGCTCTGCTAGACAGGCCCAGGGCCAATGCTCTGATCAAAAAGGTATATAGTAATTAGGTGTAATAACAATCGGCACTGACAACATACTTGTAAGTCCCTAATATATGGTAGGGCATGTAGGTGTAGAGGCCCAGCAGTTTTAACACACTTAAGTGTGTACTGCTTTGTTGCCTGCTGTCATTTTAGAAGTCAGCCCTGCTTTGCAAGCTGCTTTTAAATTCACATTACCTGCAAATTTGACTTTGGGTTTAAAGGTACTTCCAAAGTATTAAACTACCTTATTTTTTTCTCAAATTGTATTTATTTAGTTTTACCAGCACATACACAAATAAGAAACATTGCAGTGAGCAAACCACTTGCGTAAATCATGCCACAGTGGAAACAGAGTCCCTCCATATGGTTCTTACATTTGTCCGTAGAAACTGTCGTTCCAGCTGCATCAGCTGTTTCAATAGCGTTGGGCCGTACTATACAAACAACTAACAAAATAAGTAAAATAATATACAAAATATGAAAGGTGGAATGAGCATACATAGAGCATTAGCAACTCAGATGAAAAATGATAGCTATACAATTTTAGCTTGGGGGTAAATATTACGGCTGAAGATCGGGTTGATAACAGCTTGCCTCGGTGGCCTAAACCCGAAATAAATGAAGAGCACGAATGCGGGGGGTGGCAGGAAAGCAGCGGTAATCCCCTTGGCAGGTACTCCTCCGGGGGGGGCATATGTAATCAATCCCCTTCCATTCATCTGTAAGCTTATCTGTCATTACCTCCATGGTTAGACCCTGCCATAACCATACATGCCATTGTGGCATGGAGGGGGCCAATGGTTTTTTCCACTCTGCTGCTAATGCCATCTTAACTGCTCCCAAACACAACCACATTATGGATCTGTCTCCCAGCGTTTTATGCTTTAAAGAAGGGTCTCGAAGTCCCAGCAGAACAAACTCAGGTGTCTGGGACAAGGGGTATCCCAGGATCTCCCTATTCTGGGCCAGGATCTTGTTCCAGTATGGCTTGATGGAGGGGCAGTCCCACCAAATGTGTCTGAAGTCTCCCAGGAGGCCGCACCCCCGCCAACATCTCTCCGAGGTGACTGGGTAAATTTTGTGAAGTTTTGCTGGATGGAGATATCTGTCGTAAAGAAGTTTATAATGGGCCTCCTGAAGACCCAATGACCTGTCATGCTTAGGTATTTCTCTAAATAGTGTGGTCCACCAATTTGTAGGGATCGCGGTGCCCAAAACCCCTTCCCAAAAGGTCCTGTATCTTGGGGTGGGAGCAGTATTTGATGTGTTGAGAATAGAGTAAAGAAGTTAAATAGCCCCCTTAGTTCCCCCTCCCTGGCAAACAAATTGCTTAATCGGGAGTAATTCTCTAGTGTTGCTTTTCTTTACTCGATCTGTGATACCCAATGGACCAATTGATTGTAATGAAATCTCTCTGTGTTGGGGAGATTAAAGTCCCTACAGCAATTGGCGTATAGCTCCTGTCCGTGGAACAGGTCTGAAATGGTGAGACAGCCCCCCTCTCTCCACCGGTCAAAGGGTCCCTGCAGGAGTGCTGGTGGAAATGCCTTGTTGAAGTGTATGGGAGTGTATGGGGAAGGGAAAGTGGTGAGACCATTCTGGCCACCGACCGCGTCCCATATTTAAAGTAGTTCTAGTGGGAGTGCCTAAGTAGACATTTGGGGTCTGGAATCTCTGGGTTCCCAGATGAGATCCCATATTGTTCTCCCTGTGACCGCCCTATCCATTTGAAGGCAGTGCTTCTCTTACTCCCTTATGGACCATTTGGAAATCACCCAGATTTGTGCCGCTCTATTGTATGCCACAAAATTCGGGAGTGCTAGCCCTCCATCCCTTCTTGGAGGCCTTAATAGATTATTGAAAAGGTGTGCCCTACAATTCCGCCAGATGAATTTAGTTATTTGGGATAGCAGTGAGATGAAGAATTGATTATCTACTTCCACTGGAAGACCTTGAAAGAGGTATAGGACCCTTGGTAGTATCATCAACTTGATTGCATTAATCCTCCTCATCCATGTCAAACACATCGAAGTCCATCTCTTCAGGTCTCGCTGCAGTTGGCGCAGGAGAGGAGGGTCATAGCTTTACCGAGATTCTCAACCCGGGGTGTGATCTTTAAGCCTAGGTATGTAATTTCTTTGTGTGCCACTTTGAAGGGTGTGCTGGAAGCCAGTGTCTCCATCTCACCCTCTGGGACCGTCTCATTAAGTAGGAAACACTTGGTGAGGATCACCTTAAAGCCTGCTATTGGTTCATACTCCTGGAGTTCTGTTTTTAAAGCTTTAAGGGAGTTCTGTGGAGATGTAAGTGTCAGGAGTATGTCATCTGCAAATAAAGAAATTTTGTGTGAGGTCGACCCAAAGGAGATACCTTGGACGTGGGGGGAAGCCCTTATTTTTGCTGTTAGCGACTCGATGCTTAAAGCAAAAAGCTGGGGGGAGAGAGGACACCCTGCTGCATGCCCCTCGCTAGGGAAAATGACTCAGAGACTATCCCATTGACCACAACCCTTGAATGGGGCTTAGCATAATTAGCCTGGATCATCGAGATATAATTATCCCCAAATCCGAAGTGGCGAAGAGTAGAAAAGAGGAACGCCCAGTTAACTCTGTCAAAAGACTTTTCGGCATCTAGTGCCAATAGCACCGCAGGTATTTTCCTCTTCTCTACCTTCTCAATCAGATGGACCACTCATCGTAGATTATCAGGTGTTTGTCTCCCCTTTATAAACCCTGGATCAAATCCAGCAAGACACCCTCTAGTCTAGTAGCTAAGATTTTAGTATAGAGCTTCTCATCGAGGTTTAACAAAGCGATCAGATGGTATGAGGCACAAAGGCTAGTGTCCTTCCCAGACTTGGGTAGCACGGTAATGAGTGCTTCTTCCATAGAGGGCGTGACTGCGTGTGTTTCCCTAAACGAATTAAAGAGGAAAGCCAAATGGGATGTCAAATCTGTTTTGTAAAAGTGGGCCGTGAGTCCGTCTGGTCCTTGGGACTTGTGTAGTTTTAGTGAATCAATTGCCCCTTGGACTTCCTCCATTCGTATAGGCTCTTCTAACTCTGCCCGCGTTGAGCTTCGGAAACCCGGGGGAGTGCCGCCTCCATCAGATAATCCGCTGAAGGGGAGGTGGAGGCTGAGACTTTAGAGTATAGTGATGAATAGAATTTCTTGAATATCTCTGCTTTGCCTCTCTCCGTCCCCTCAGGGCCCTACATCGGTCCTACATATTACCTTTCCTGTTTAGCTCTCAACTGCCTCACTAAATGTGAGCCTAACTTATTGCCCCTTTCATACACCATTTGCTTGAGCCATAGAAGTGTTAGTTCTGCTCTATTGGAGAATATAGCTGTGAGTTTACCCTTAAGCGCGGACACTCTATGTGGCGAAGGGATAGAGGGAGACCCTTTGTAATCTTTTTCAGCTTGCAACAGTTCAGCTTCAAGAGCTAATCGCTCTGCATTCCTCTGCTGCACAAGGGAGGTCATTAGGGCTATGCATTTCCCCGTATTACTTCCTTGAAGGCATCCCAATGGTTTGCATAAGATGTGTCTTGGGGGTTATTATTGAGGAAATAGTCTCTGATCGTCTCCGATCGTCGATCTGAGTTCGTTCCTGAGGGTACGATCTTGTGTCAGGGGATTCGGGAAGAACCATCTGTGATAGGAGGTTTTGGGCCAGGCCAATCTAGTGTGAGTTCAAGTAGACTGTGATCTGAAATAGATATTGGGTGAAAGTTTGTGGCCACCATCGCCGGTTTTAGGGGCTGACTCACAAAGGCATAGTCAATGCGAGAGTAAGTTCTGTGAGTGTGGGAAAAGAAGGTATAGTCTTTAGTGGTAGGATTGAATGCGCGCCACCCATCTACCAGACCCAGGTGAGATATATCCTGTTCCGGGAAAATCCCTGCCTTCGACCTCTGGGGATATGTGCTGTCCAACGTCGAGTCCCATATAAGATTAAAATCCCCCAAGAGCATAATCTCCTTTCTGCAAAGCCCCCAAGTAAGTGAAGGAATAATTGCAGGAATGATCTCTGGTTCGAGTTCGGGACATAAGCAGTTGCAACTGTATGTTTGTGACCGTGAAGTAATCCCTTGACCATGAGTGTCCTCCTTTCTCTATCTCACTTAACCTCACTTGTTTGAAATTTAAGGGACAAATGACACAGTAAAGCCACTCCATTGTGTTTAGAGGGTGCGGCGGACTGGTAGACCAAGGGGTATCATAAGGTATTTTTAGCATGAATGGGAGCACTTCCTATTTGTTTAGTAACCCTCACACATTCTAGTAGTGTCATGCTTCATCATCGGGTTCACCCTGACTCCTAAAGGCCAGGGTGGGCTCGACCATATTCTAGGGGGCACTTTGGAGAATAGGCCAGGTGGTTAAAGATTTAAAAATCCTCCCGATACTCCAGGTATCCCTTTAATTTTGGAGTGACAGGGGATATTAAAAACAAAAAAAGGGTTTCTCAAGGATTTGTTGGTCCTATGACCCTAATTGCGTTGCCAACATGTTTCAGCCTATGAGGACTCCGCATGTCTCTCAAGCCAGGAGATGCGGACTCGATTAGGTGTTCTAGCGGGGTTAGGATCCTTGACAACTGTGTGACTACAGGACTACCCCGTTTCTCTGCATCCCCGAGACATGCGGAGTTCTCCCGAGTTGGGTTGGACATACCAGAACTTAGCGCCCAAATCCAGGATAAGTATATCCAAGGGGCGAGAACGGTGGGGCAGCTTTCTGCTCCACACAAGTGAATTTACTGTTTATCCAGGGAGGGAATTTCTCTGTTTTTGCCCTGAAGAAAGCCTTGGACCCACAGTGACCGTTCATAGGCTGAAACATGTTGGCAACGCAATTAGGATCATAGGACCATCAAATCCTTGAGAACCCCTTTTTCTGTTTTTAATATCCCCTGTCACTCCAATATTAAAGGGATACCTGGAGTATCAGGAGGATTTTTAAATCTTTAACCCCCCTGCCCTATTCTCCAAAGTGCTCCCTGGAATATGGTCGAGCCCACCCTGACCTTTAGGAGTCAGGGTGAACCCGATGATGAAGCATGACGCTACTAGAGTGTGTGAGGGTTACTAAACAAATAGGAAGT
Source organism: Calotriton arnoldi (assembly GCA_963921515.1). Classification (NCBI taxonomy): domain Eukaryota; kingdom Metazoa; phylum Chordata; class Amphibia; order Caudata; family Salamandridae; genus Calotriton; species Calotriton arnoldi. Next base: position 13,116 of record CAWUFW010023459.1, read on the forward strand.
GCTCCCATTCATGCTAGAAATACCTTATGAGACTCCTTGAGAAGAGGATAGTGCCTAGATGACAGCTCTTTTAGGTGGGATACTTTTTTTGATGGTTAATGTTTAGTTGGGAGGACGTATCCCCCCGTTCTTTTCTCTTCCAGCACTATGGAAGACCCTCTCTACCCTTCCGGCCTCTGGCCACTATACTGTAGATCAAGGGGTACGCCTTGTGTCGTAGTCTGTGTGCCTCAGATCTTTTAAGATGGGTCTCTTGTATAGCTAATATACCCAACCTGTGGTCCCTGACATACTTCCAGAATTTACCTCACTTGTGTGGGAAATTGAGGCCCTTGAGATTCCAAGTACCTATAGTGACCGCCATATGGGTAAAGTGTGAGCAGGCTATTCCAGGGATCTGTGACTCTATCTCCAGACTGGTACCTTTCCCTCTATAGGCTCCTCCCACCCCACATCTTCCCCTCCCACCTTCCCCCACCAGGCACTGCAGATCATCCACATGCCCCATCACTTTTTATTTGCCAGTGCATCGGTCTCTTCGTTGCCGTTGCCACTGTCCTCTGAAACCCCCCTTGGCTGACTCCCCTGTAGCCGATTTCCGAGCTGGGGGGCCTTCTTGTGAAGTGGAGACATCGATCCCCAGCAATGCCGCAGCCTCTTCTAGCTCTGTGAAGTGGTGAGATTTGTTCTGCAGTTCGAAGGATATACCAGAAGGGTAAGTCCACCTATATCTGATGCGCTGCTCCCGAAGATGGTCAGTGACCGGTTTGAGCCGCATTCAGCAAGCCAGGGAAGCCGGGACAACATCTTGGAACAACAAGCATGAGGCTCTCTGAAACACTATAGAGTCTTGTTTGCGGGCCGCTAATTAAAAAATGTCTTTTACCTTGAAAGAATGGAGTTTGACTAGTACATCTCTAGCTCTAGCGGTTGCTCCTGGTCTTTGTGGTCCCACTCTGTGCACCCTATCCAGTCTCACCTCCGGATGTTGATCTCCCAGAATGGACAAGAACATGCCCACCACGAAGGCCTCTAAGTCTGACCCCTCCGCCCCTTCCGCCAGGTCTCGTATGCGCATATTCTCTCTCCTGGAGCGCTTTTCCAAACCCTCACATTTGAGGATTGCTCCGTGGAGGCTGGTTCGTAGCTGCTCCACCTCTGATTCCAGAGGAATAAGTCAGTGCTCCATCTCTAGGTGCTCTGTCTCCAGGTCTACTGACCTGACTCCTACCGAGTCCACATCCGTCTGAAGGGTGGCCAGACGCCCATTGAAGTCACTCCTCAGTGCTTCCAGCGATGTAGTGAAATCCGCCCTGAGTTCCTCACGCAGTTCCTTTTTAAAATCTCGTAATGAGGCCAGAAGGTCATCCTTCATGAGGGGCATGTCGCCCTCTGTGTCGGTCTGCGTATTCTCGCCTGACTTTGCGAAGTAGCTGGTCACTCTATTGGTCTGGCCCTTCTTCGGTGGCATAGGCCTGCCTTAGTGGGTGGTGCACTCTCCTGCACTGTTTGTCCAGGCCCCCTATAAGCCAGTTTGTTCCACCTGAGCAGTCTCTGTAACCCCACCAACTGTATGTTTCAGTGGTGTCTTCGTGTCAGGGTTTGGCCGTATCTCTGCCACCAACGAGTGCTTGTCTTCCCCTTCACTGATGCTCTATCCACCGGGGGCCTCTCCCCATTCGCCTCATGGAAGACCCAGGCTGCGCAGTCATCCCAAGTACACTCTCTTCTCAGCGATCCGCACTGTAGTGTAACGTATTGGTCCTCAACTAGGTGCTATTGATGAATGGCTTTCTCTTCGGGGGTCGCAGGTTGCCCAGAGTTTCTGGAGCCTGACAACAGGAAAGGAGGACCCCTCTTTGGGCCCCTCTATCGTCTCTGCCATTCTGCTCTGCAACCGCTGTGGTGGGGGGCCCTTTATCTCCCACTGTGCTGGCAGGAAAGGTCCTTCCTTAGGTCTCACCGTGCATTTAATCTATCGGAGGCAATCACTCCTCTCGTGGGGGCCTTACTTTCTGCCCCCACTGATGCTTTCCTTCTACCTGTGCTGTGGTCCACCGTGCTCGACTCTGCCGAGGGCTTCAGGCATTCTTCACATGGCTGCCATCATAAAATCAAGCACACCAGATTCTGTTCATCCTCAATGGCCCCCGGTGGCCCCTGTGAACCTCCGGTCTGTGCAGTCACCCCCAATGGCTCCACATTCTCGGCACCCCTCGTACCTCCGACTATCAATCCTGACAACTTCTGGGTCCTCCAACGTGAGGCAGCGCTTCACCTCTCCCACATCGGAGCCATATTTTCTCACGCGCCTTGCTCTCGCTGCTTCCAGGCTTCTTCGCCCTTCGTGCTTGGACGCCAAATTGCCCCCACTGCTCCTGTCGCACAAATCATCTGGATGGCGGTTGTCCCATCGCCTCTGGACAGTCTATGGGCTCTGTTTTCGGCAATGTGTAGCAGAGCCGATACGGAGCACGTCCGGTCGGGCATGATAGTTGGCCATGCCCCTCTAAACTACCTTATTTTTCCACATAATTCATCCTTAAGGTCTGCCCTAGATGCCACCAGGGTAGTGTGTCATGTAAAAATAAGCAGGGACATTTTAAAAGATGTTTTGTAACTATTGATAGGAGTGAGCTAAAATAACATTTCAAGGACTTAAAAGATTGGTAATGATAAAACCGACAACTTGCCACTGCTGAATTTATCACAACTAATACAGAAAATAAGTTATAGAACTTTCTTTTCTGGGAGCCAAAATCCAGCCTTCTAGAAGCCTCTCCTCATTGGCCAGTCCTTAACAGGCTTAGCCAAACTGGTTTGATGAGGTGATAATTGACCTGCACAGAGACAGAGGCTATCAGATGGGGGGGAGCTCTGCAGCTGCAGAGAGCATGCCAGATCGGGGGCGGGGTAAATCAAACTGGGCTTCAAAGAGAGCAGGACAGTAAGAAATGCCAGCTAGCTAGGCCTACCCTCTCTTCCTATACACCCCAGCCAGATGGAAGCCCCTAGAATGAAATTTGCAGGAGGTCTGTAAAAGGAGTGTTAGGGGAAATGAACCACACCAGTGGGTTGGCTTAGTCAGGACTTACTCCCAAGGAGAGGAATTCTCCCACGTGAACGTTAAAGTGCAGTGGTATGTGGGACAAGAAAAGGACACAATTTGGAGGAAGCTGTCATGCTTTTGGGTGGCACCCTGTACCCCACTGGCCAGGGGTGTCCCCCTGCTTGTTGCTCAGAACATTGAATAAATATGTGAGAGCTGCATAGCAATTCAGATCTGCTGCCTGAAACTACAAAGAGAAGAAGGACTGCCCTGCTGGAACTGTGGTCTGTGCCCAAAAGGATTTCACTCTGAAGAAATGCTCCTGCTGCACACTTGGAACTACATCCCCGAGGACTTTGCCTTGCTTAAAAAAGGATTAAGGAGTGGACTCCCTAAAAGCAACAGGTTAACAGAGCTGACCTGCACCATCTCCCCCAAGACGTCCCCAGCTTGGAGTGCGTCCAGCTGACATTTTAGGATTTGGTCAGGTGCACTGTGATGATTATAGTCCTAAACTTCCGAGGAGCAACTCAGCGACTCTGGAACCTAGAATTTGGGTTGTGGACACTTTGAACTCTCAAGATGAACTTCAGAAAAAGTTCCAGAAACCCTGGCACAGGTAGAGTAAATTTTCAAAAGTACATTCTCAGGAAAAGGACCCATGACGGCGAGCTCCCACCCAGCCCTTATCTCCGGCCAACTGACTAACCGAGGGATCTAGATCTACATGGAAACTTGCAGTCATGGTTACAAAGCAAACACAGAACACATACAGGGATTCAAAGCATAACAGAGCTCGAGCAGGTTACAGAGCCCGAGCAGATAAACAGAACAACATTTGAGTGTGCATACCACATCACCTAGCCCCCCCCCCTTCACAGAAGAAAACTAAGGAAGAACATAATCGTGTAACCTGTGAGGTAATTTGAAGGTACGCTGACAGCGAGAAGACAAACTCTTTTGGCACATCTCATTTTGTACAACAGGAGTATCATTACAATTATCAACGTCGTGAGAAGAGAACACAATGCCTTCATTACTACGGATGTTTGATAGACTTGTCACCTGCTGAGACACTGGTTCAAGATCATAGCCCAAAGTAGAGTCCTCAACATTATCCCTGCTTGCATATACACGTTTGAAAATATCAAGCTGCTGTTTAGTTAAGAAAATCACATTATCCTTGTTCCACCATCCTTTTCCTTCTAGTAGCACAGAGGGTTTGCTGACCCTTACAACACGTACAGGAAGTCAAACTTGGACTCCCCTTTGCAGACTTTGTACGGCTTTTAAATGAGCACCCATTAATTGATGGCAAAATAAGTATCCCTGACCTTGTGCTTACTATCGTGCAATAACTGTTGTGCCAATTGTTTGGCGGCCACTCTGTTTCTCCCATTTGAACATTACTCTCCATATTCCTGCTCTCAACCAAACTCTGACCTGCAGAAAACTTAAGAAACCAATCTGGCATGAGCCTAGAGTTGGTTTCCCTTCCTGTGAGAGCCTTGAAAGCCATAATACCAGTCGTAGAATGGGGAGAAGTAATGTAAGCCCAAACTTTCTCTTGCAGGAAATATGCAACAGAGATGTTGGCTGCTAGAGCAGTTTGGATGCCTTCTTTGAGAAACCGATTAGCACTCTCAACAAGACCATTGGAAGATAGACCGTAGAGGAAAACTTACAAATGCTTGACATCGAATTTCCTCAAAAATGCCTCCATATGCTTCAATACAAAATGTAAACCGTTATCTGTAACAATAGAACATGGAGGACCCTCCACCTTAAAAATGTTTCCAAGAAAACAAATCACAGAAGAAGAGTTTGCCTCTTCAACAAAAGAATAGTTAATGCACTTCGAGAAGTAGTCTATGGCCACTAACAAATATCTTTTTGTCGGCCAGCAACAAGGTAAAAGGCCAAGAAAAATCTAATGCGTCCCAAGGCCTGTCAGGAAATGGAACAGGATGTAATGGTTTTTTGAGCATCCTTCAATGTTTATCTGAAACCACACATTGAGGGCAAGACTCAACCATATTGACAACTTTAGAATCCATACCAGGCCACCAGTAAACTTGCCTCAACTTCTTGGAGGTGGCAGAAATCCCCAAGTGTCCTTCATGAGCTATGCTGATGAACTTGGGTCTGATTTTAGTAGGAGAGACAAAGAGACCGTTCCTGGTACAAATACCATTTTCAAATGATAGCTCTTCAGAAACTTGATTGAAACACCTCAGTTCCGTGGACAGAGTTTTTTCAGAAGGCCATCTGTTTTTGGAGTAACTTTCAACCTTTCTCAAATTCAGGTCATCCCTCATGGCTTCATCCCACTCCTCTTGGGAGATGGACCCATGGCAAGCAAATACGGCATCAATGAGTCCCACCACACACTCATTGTCCGAACTCTCAAGCAAATCACTACTGGAAGCCAGAGGGAGGCGGGACAAGTAGTCCGCATGAACATTTTCACCTCCTTGGACATATTTTACAACCAAATCATACTCTTGAAGTTTGGACAACAAATGGACCAAGCATGCGGATCCATTCCCAAACCATTTCCCGCCAAGAGGAACACCAAGGGTTTGTCATCAGTAAAAATTACACATGAGTTTTCCCACATATAGGTTTTGAATTTTTAAAACACCCACACTATTGCTAATGCTTCTCTCTCGATGGTGCTGTAATTGGCTTCTGTATTAGACAATGCCCTAGAGGCGAAAGCAATAGTGTTCTCTTGGCCATTCACCCATTGACCAAAAACAGCTCCCATTCTTTTGAGACTAGCATCGACAGTGATGAAGGATTTTCCTGTGAAGAGAAAAGGTCGTAAAGTGGGAGCATTAACCACCAGCAGTTTAAGTTTCTGTAAGACAGCATTGACTGCTTCACTCCACAAAAATGTTGCCCCTTTCTTAAGGAGTGATCTCAAAGGTTGGACAGTGAGGGAATAGCCAGGCACAACCTAGCATAATACTTGCAAAGCCCCAAAACGGAACACAACTCATCCTTATCAGCAGGATCTGGAGCTTTCTGAATGGCCTCAACATTACAAAATGTAGGCTTAATACCCTTGTCAGATATAAGGTGTCTTAAGTATGCAACTTCTCGCACCAGGAGTTTGCACTTACTGGGCTTAAACGTCATCCCTCTGCCTTGAAGAATGCCCAATGCTTTGTGCAAAGTCAACACATGTTCCTCCTCAGAGTCCGTGTAGATGAGTATGTCATCTTGAAACGCCTGCACGTTAAGCATATCACCAAAAACACCATCCATTAACTTTTAAAACACACTTGCCGCCGATGCGAGCACGAACGGTAACCTCAGAAATTTGAAGGCACCAGACGGAGACACAAGGGCAGTGAGAGACTGAGATTCCTCAGACAGTTGTATTTGGTGATATGCCGAGTGAAAGTCAATGATGGAGAAGAACTTAGATGAGCCAATATTGGCTAACATCTCCTGGATGTGTAGTAAAGGATGGCAATCAACTACTATATTCTGTTTGAGGGAACTAAAGTCCACACATAGCCTAAGATTCCCTGACCTTTTTTTCATCAAAACAATGGTAGAAATCCACTCAGAGACATCTATAGGTGCGATAATTCTCTCCTCCCTGAGCTTAGTCAACAAACTGTTGAGATCGTCCCTGATGGTTAAGGGCACAGGCCTAACCTTATGAATTGCAGGTAGAGCACCCTCCTTAAGTTTGATGTTGTGCTCGAACCCTGAGTCCGTACCCACCGCAACCGTGAACACTAAGGGATAAGCCTCAAACATCTTGGCCACCACATTGGAATTGAGACCCATGCATAGCAAGTCTAGGGGTGGCTCTCTCAAAACAATGGGAGGGTCCTGACCAGGGCGTAAAATGATGCCAAGCTTGGCAAGGTCCACCCAACCCACAATATATCTTCCCTTTACAGCCACGTAGACCTTATTTTTGATGGACCTTCCCAAGCATTGTACAGAAAGCCAAAGGAAACCAAGAAGGTCGATGTCTTGCTCCCCAAAGGCTTTGGGGTTGATGTCAAGGGGAAGCAAAGCTGTTTCAGAGGGCCACAATTCAAAGAAAGTATGATCAGCCAAAATAGTAACAGGCGAGCCCGAATCAGCCATCACATGCACCTGCTTGCCATCTATAAAGGCATCCACAGTGGGTCCTTTGATAACCCTGCCAGAGACAGCAGAGGCGATGGTCGGCAAATCCACTGTTAATAGAAAATTAGAGAACTTGGCGGTGTTGTCACACATCTCACTTTCAACATCCTCGAGACTCACACTGCTAATCTTAACTCTATTGTTAAAATTACTCACAGCCACAGCACCGCTACAAACCCCCTGAAAAAGACCCATCTTACGGCATTTGTTGCACCTCTTGCCAATGGCGGGACAGGATGGATTATTGCCAACGTGGTTCCTGGAACCGCATCTATAACATATTTGCTGCCCGCTAGTTGGCTGACTCCTTTGAGCCCTCCTCTTGTTAGCAGGTCTATCGGTAACGGCACACACAACCTCTTCACTCAAAACCGAGCTAACAGACGCTTGTAACTGCCCTGCATGGTTTAACAGTACTTTCGAAGTCACTATAGACCTCTCAGTCCCTTTGGCAACATCCAAGGTCTCAGCCAAGGTGGGATTATGGCAGTTAAGTAAACGCTCTTGGATTTTCTTGGAGAAGCAGTAAAACACAAACTGGTCCCATATGTGAGTATCAACAATAGGCTCAAATTCATACTTGGCCGCAAGAACTCTCAGAGTGGCCACATACTCCTCCACAGACTCCTCAGCTGACTGTTTGCACATGGCAAAGTTAAATCTTTCAAGTAAAACGCTCAACTCCCCAGAGAACTGTTTTCGTATCCTCTCACTGACTTCAAGATAAGGGTTTCTAAGGGACACCCTCTCCCCCTGGTGTGGTAATAGGGGGAAGACTGTCAAATACCCTCTGCGCAGCTATCCCTAAATGATTAAACAACAGAGCCATTTTCTTAGGAGGAGCGTACTTGTCTGCATCTATTGCAGTCATGTAATTTTCAAAAATCCTCAGCCACTCCTCCCATTTAATGCCTGGCTTACCCGTTTTTGAGAAAAAAGGTGAAGGTTGAATGACCCCTTGAGCAGAGGCCATGACTAAAGGAACGCTTCGCGGATATCAAGCAGAGTGCCAAGCAGAAAATGAGGACTTTCCACTGTGGTAAAGGCGAAAGGAGTAAAGAAGCCTCACAGACAGGAAGCACACAGTCTTAATATATGTTACCCGACTTGGAGCAGCAGTGCCAGATCCAGTTTCCGAGCCAGTATAAGTAAACTCCCAAACCAGCGTGCAAAAAGGTCTCTTTCAGCAGGAAAACAAGAAAATAAACTTGAAAGTCGAGGTCTCTGTAGGAATACCTGCTTTTGCAAGAAGTGAAATCACCGCAGGAAGAAAATCTTCTGAAGAGATATAGGCTGCCCAGCCCGATGCAGGACAACGCCGGTGAATTTAGCTGGACAGGCCAAAACAAAAGATGGCTGCATGCTAACGTGACGCCCTGACGTCAGATCCAGTGGGCGTGCTGTCGTAGCGATGCTGCAGAGGAAGCCTGCATCACAGGACTACGTCCCACTGTGAGGCGGAGACCAGGCAGGAGATAGAACGTGCTGGATACATGAGCTGCATGAAAACCTTGTGTGCGGCTCGAGGAAAGTAACAGACCCATGCCAGACAGAATCCTTGTGCGAAACTCGTGACTGCAAAGAAACTCACCCAAATCTCATCAAGTGGCAGTGGATGGCATAAATGCGGGAGAGCAGCCACTCTGGAGATGTGGTTGCTATGGAGAGCGGTCGTCTTCTTTTTTTTTTTTAAGGAAATCCAGGCGGCAGGAACAGAGCGACGGTCGGTGGGTCAGCGAGATCTTTCACCCCACTACTGGTACCAAAATGTGAAGAGTAGGCAAGAAGATCCTGGCACCGGTAGAGTAAATTTTCAAAAGTACTTTTATTCTCAGGAAAAGGACCCACGATGGCGAGCTCCCATCCAGCCCGTACCTCCGGCCAACTGACTAACTGAGAGATTTAGAACTACATGGGAACTCACAGTCATGGTTACAAAGCAAACACAGAACACATACAGGGATTCAAAGCATAACAGAGCTCGAGCAGGTTACAGAGCAGGAGCAGATAAACAGAGCATCATTTGAGTGTGCATACCACAGCTCCATAAGGTGACCGACCCGACGTCGAGGGGCAAGCTTTTACCTTGCACCACGATCCAGCCTGGATTTCAGGTTCATCCAGCTGATAGCTCCGGAGCTCAAGACTTCCAGGAGTTGACCGGGGGCGCCCACTGAACCAAGCCGATAAAGCCACCTCGAATCCTGCCTGCTGGAGAGACTCGCTTGACGACGAGAGAAAATCCTCCAGAAAAGTTTCTAAGTGCAAAGGTAAAGTTTTGACCGAGGTCTCCCGCTTAGTGTATCCGGCCAGGGCTCCATCACGGTTGGCCTCAAACTTTGACTTTGTCCAAGCCAAATGCAATCAGATGTACCAAATTGGCGCTATATTTTTCAAGCACTAGAAAGGGTTTATTCTTTAAAAATTCATATCTCTGTTTCACTATATTGGATTTTTGTAGTTTTGGTGTCATTTTAATCATAAAAATATTTCCTGTGTCTATAAATTGGTTGTGGATTTTTATTGTATGTTTTGTCTTACTTATTTAATGTATTGGTGTTTTTAAATGCTTCACACACCTGTCTCCTAAGTTAAGCCTGCCTGCTCACAGCCAGCTACCAGGGTCGAGCCATGGGCTAATGTATTGAGACCCTGACTGGCCCTTATATTGCGTTGGTGGCCTTATTACTAGTGGTAGGTGCACACTTACCATTACCAAGAATCCACCTTCCAACAGGCCCAAATGTCGATACACATCAGCAAATTGGGAGGAGACCCCAAGGAAATCAAAGCATTCCACAACATTCATGTAGAACTGGCAGGCACAAAAGAAGGCCTTATTTTAAGGGGTGCTAGAATTTTTCTCCCCAGGAGCCAGCAAAAACAAGCCATTGACCTCGCACACGAAAGACAGCAAGGAATGGTAGCCACCAAGAGGTCTCCAATAGAATGCCTGTGGTTCCCAAATCTAGATGAAATTTTGGAACTAGAACTGCAGATTTTTCACATATGCAAGTGCATCTCCACAACATCAAGACAACCACTGATAACAATGTCTACAAAACTACCTGAAAAAGCACGGGACCTCGTTTTCATAGATTTCTTTGGTCCCATGTCCTCAGGCAAATACATTCTATGTTCATGGATGAATATAGCCAATTCCCAATTGTGGAGATTGTCTCTTCCATCTGCTCCTCAATGGTGATTCAACCACCAGATTAAATCTGTGCAGCCTGGGGCCTTCCAAAGAACCTGAAGTCTGAAAATTCCCACCACTCACAGGTGCAGAATTCCGAGTCTTTCTAGCTCAACGGGTCATTGAACACCTGTATGGCCACAAGTAAATGGCATGGCGGAAAGGTTCATGGACACACTAACTGGGTCAATACAACCAGCCAATATTTAGGCCATATCAGTCGCAAAGGTACTGTGTCAGGTCCTCCGAGCATACTGAACTACACCACACTTAACTATCCCCGGGCGTAGTTGGTGTAGCGGGGCTACGCGGAGGTCCACGTAGTTGCGAACAAACTCAGTGGAACTCCGCTCGGCTCTGCTACGCCACCCGCTCCACCCACCCCCTATATTAACAATTATAATTTAATTCTACATTACTTAAAAAGTAAATTAAAACCACTTACCTGTACTGCGGTGTCCCCGGGCTGCCCTCCTCCTCTTCCTCGCTGTCCGGATAATGCTTGAGAAAACTGTGCATGCGTGGGCGCGCGCGCATGTGCATTTCTTGTGAGAAATCGCATGCGCGGACGCACGCGGCTGCGCAGTTTCCTCAAGGATTATCCAGACGGTGAGGAAGAGGAGGAGGGCAGCCCGGGGACGCCGCAGTACAGGTAAGTGGTTTTAATTTACTTTTTAAGTAATGTAGAATTAAATTAATTAATTGTTAATATAAGGGGGGTGGAGGCTGGGGCTGGCCAACTCAATCTCCGCACACTCCGCGGGCGGAGCGGAGGTCTCCACCCGGGCCTACACTTAACAACAGGAGAATGCCCAGTCACCCTAACTGCTGTAATGGACTGCCATAGGTGAGGAGGGCAAGTCAGGGACACTGCTAGAGAGAAGAAGAAGATGAAGTCATTTGCAGATGCCCAGAGGCAAACCCAGGAAGTAATCCTAAAGGAAGGGGAATGGTGGTAGTCAAACCACAATAAAGGAAGAAGCTGCATACCCAGATGACTTGAAACCACTAAGTGTGATGAAGAAGAAAGACAACATGATTGATGCAACTTGATCAGGGCAGTCCATTACAAGGAATGCATTCCACTTCAAGATCATCAACCACTGGCCCCGCAACAAGAACAGTGTAAAGAACTTAGTGGCAGGCCCAAGGAGAACAACCAAAGACAAGACTACTGGGGTATAGTCGGAAAGGGCAACATGGTCAGGGAGCACAGTAACCAGACCCCATTGACTTATAGAGGAGATGTCACAGATAAATAATGAAACTCAAACAGATGGGAAGTTGAAGTGTGGGTCTAGGACCCTGAGAACACTGTTCAAGAAGGCAATTGACATGAAGTTACCTTTGGGGAAGGGACAGGAAGTAGACAACCCAACGACGAACAGGGTCGGAGAAAGAGCATGTTGGATGAAGGTTGGGAGGCACAGAATAAAGTAATTCCATTGCCTCTACTTGTATCGTCTCTTCATTATGGTTAGCGACACAACAGCAGCTAACATGAGATCCGCTTGTTCTTAAGCCACTATTTATGAAGACCAGGGGTGCTCGTGCAACTGCTTTAAAATATTCTCAAAAGGTACATTTAGATCCACTAAAGTGAAGTCATTGGCCCAGTGATTAAAGGTATACGATGGAGACGGCCCTCCTGGGCTTAGGTTGGACACCCCTGATCTAGACAGAGTCCAAGACTTTCTTCAAGCAGAAACCAAGCACGAGCCACAGTGATATGCCGAGGGTGTGAAGAGACACAGATGAATATGTGCAGCCAGGGATGGCCCGTCTGTAGTGTCCTGCGGTAACGACCATGAGCTCAGTGACAGCCATGCATGCGCCATTAAAGCTGCAGTAATCCCTGAATGATATATTGCTTGTCTAACAGGAGGCAATGTGATGATTATTGATCCCAAACGTAGAGCTCCCTTACCAGAATTACTCCAGGGAGATGGATAACACATACTGTATACAGCGTGCAGAGGAAAAGAAAATAGTTTATTTTCAGGGAGGCAGTGACTCAATGAGGCATTGCAGAAAGAGTTTATGTGAGGAAGCCTTTTAATTGGAAGTGCGAACCCTGTCAGAACACCAGTCCATAGAATAAAAAAGGCCAGTTCGTCCTATCACAGCACCTGATAATGTGACACGGATGAACAGATGGGCTACTCTGTTCTGTTTGTGCAGTGTGCAGGAAAGAGCCGATGGCTCCCATCTCACAGATTCTATCAGTGCCTGGTAGTGGTTGGTATAAAGACAGAGGGGCATTTACGAGAGCCTTGCATCATGCTTGCACCATGCAACATGGTACATACACGACACAAAGCCCCAAGTCATTTTTATGAAGCTACGCAATGCTGGGGGACACCTTCCTGTACAAAAACAATCCATAGAGGCGTTTTCCTCTTTCTATGTCTGCTGCAGCACACATAGATAGAGTAAAAAACAAGGGGAAATAAACATATTTCTTCTTGTTACGCCTCACCTGGGAAAGCGTAAGATTTTGACGTATTGCCAGATTTACAAGTCATTGTAAATCTGGGAATGCATCAAAAACCATGGAAGTTCCATGGGAACAACCACCGCAATAGCCCTTGAAAGCCTCCCTTTCGCAAAGTAAGGCAAAGTATCAGTTTGCGCTTGATTGCCTTACTCCATATCTCTGAAGCTTTTTAAAGCCATGCAAAGTGGCTTTGCATTTACCCCGGGCATAGTGGGCGTAGCGGGGCTACGCGGAGGTCCACGGAGTTGCAAACAAACTCCGTGGAACTCCGCTCCGCTCCGCCACCCGCCTCCACACCCCCTATATTATCAAGTAAATCTACATTACGTAATAGTAAATTAAAACCACTTACCTGGCATGCGGCATCCCCGGGCTGCCCTCCTCCTCTTCCTCGCAGTATCGGTAATCCTTGAGAAAACTGCGCATGCACATTTCTTACGAGAAATGGGGCGTTACGTGGCTGCAAACATGGCGCAAGACCCTTGTAAATATGTCCCATAGTTTCAGACTGAGGTTCCCTCTCATTTAGGTTGTGTAACATCGTGCGCCATTTGTGTAAACAATGTTTGGGAAACAATACTTTTTTCAGACATTTATTTAAGCCCCGATATTCTGGAACTTGTAAGATCTTACTTGTGACCCTAGTCCCATACCGTTTTACGCACAGACAGATCCTTGCCATTCTTGCCCGCTTGGTTCCTTTTGGGAGGGTCAACTGGAGTAATTTAGGGGCCACCAGAGAAAGAACATCAACTTCCAGGGCACGACCCTTGAGGCATGGTACTACGCTGCTCAATGTGTTTATTTGGACACTTGTATGTTCTCGAGTCGAATCCCGGCTTAAGCACCGGACAGGAATTGTGTGAATCGCGGCAAATCAGTTTAGCTAACTGTGCCTGAATTTGTAGATTTTGTCACAGGAGGGGGAAGCCTTTAGCCTGCCGGGTATTTTGATGAAAGAAGGGCATAACTACGTTCATAACTTCATAGAGTTAGCAAAACTCGACTGATTCCAAAGTAAGCTCCCAGATAAGCATTGTGCTATAGGCTGGTCTGGTGCTCTGATGCCTTATTCAATGATGAGCAACTTCGGCAATGCCTGGATGGTGTTTGTTGACCCCACGCAACGGCCGTAACCTGTCCTTATTTTTGGTTGGGCTTTCATTAAGAGATATTCATTCTTGAACATGTTGCTGATGTAATTTCCGGACAACAAACACTATCCTTGAGGCTTTATCCACAGTACTTAGACAATGACGCACTTCTCTACAGTTCTTAGCTCAATACTCTCCATGGCGATGATATGATGTGTGTGGGCAGTGTGCCTGTCCATAGGGCCTCACATGAACATAATCTCAGTCCATGGTGCGATTATATAGTATAAGTGTAGTAAACCTACCCTCAGTGCTGAAAAATGCAGTATGTATAGTGTAGCACCGCAGTCCATGAAGCTGATACACAGTGTAAGTGTAGTACCTCTGTCCATGGTGCTGATATACAGTATAAATGCAGTGCCCCGTCCATAGTGCTGAAATGCAATATGAATATATGAATATATCGTGTATATGATATAGTATAAACGCTGTACCGCTGTCCATGGTGCTGATATACAGCATAAGTGCAGTACCCCCGTCCATGGTGCTGAAATACAACATTGATGCTGCACCTCTGTTTTCATGTTGATAAAAAACTGTCCATGATGCTGATAAACGGTATAAGTACATTACTCCTGACCATAGTGCTGAAATAAATATGTGTACTACCGCTGTCCATGATGCTGCTATAAAGTGTAAGTGTACTATCGCTCTCAGTGGTGTTGATATACAATGTAAGTGTAGCACCTCTATCCGTGATGCTGATACACATATACGATTAGCACCTCTGTCCATGACGCATACAGTGTGAGTGTAGTATCCCTCTCCATTTTGTTCATATATGGTATAAATGGAGTCCGCCCGCCCATGGTGCTGAAATACGAGTTAGGTGTAGCACCTCTGTTGACGATGCTGATATACAGGGCAAGTGTAGTACCCCTGTTAATGGTGCTGATGTAAAGTATAAGTGTAACTCCTGTGTCCGTGATGCTGATGTACAGTGTAAGTGTAGTAACCCAGCCCATGGTGCTGAGATACAAAAAAAATGTTGTACCTGTCTATGATGTTGATATACAGTGTAGGTGTTTTTACCCCTGTCCCTGGTGTCGATATACAGTATAAGTGCTCCACCCCGACCATGGTGCTGAAATAAATATAGGTGTACTACCTCTGTACATGATGCTGATATACAGTGTAAGTGTAGTATCACTCTTAATTACGTTGATGTACAATGTAAGTGTAGCACCTCTGTCCGTGATGCTGATATACATATATGTGCAGTACCTCTGTCCATGATGCATACAGTGTGAGTGTAGTATCCCTCTCCATGGTGTTCATATATAGTACAAGTGTAGTTCCCCTGCCCATGGTGCTGAAGTACAAGTTAGTTGTAGCAACTCTGTCCACGATGCTGATACACAGTGCAATTATAGGACCCCACTCCATGGTGCTGAAATGCAGTATAAGTGAAGCACCCTTGTCCATGGTGCTGATATACAGTGTAAATCTCGTACCCCTGTCCATGGTTCACAAATAGGCTGTAATACACTTGATCTGCAGCCTTTCAATAAGTGTTCCACTCAAATCTACTGAACAGAACGATGAATATCGGGGAGTAAGGCCTTGTGTTGGACGCTGAGAACAAGCTATAGCTCTGGCCCTTTTACAATTCCAGTTTTTCCAGTTGACTTGTGGAGTTCCTTTTACAGCTCTGCTGCAAACATACCATTCACTGTGTGCATGAATTATTCCTCATTTCAGACGAAGTCTTGTGGCTATTGCCCATTCGTTATATTGAAAGTCACTTCAAGCTTAACATCAACAAAACTGAAGTTCTGATCTTTGATAGTACCAGCCCGCCATGAATTCGTTGCTGGTTGCTGCAGTCTATGGACAACCCTCCAGTTCCTAATAGGCAGGCCAGAAATCTGGGTATAATGTTTGTATCCCTTCTTTCAAATCTCATATCGCTAAGCCAGTTCATCATGTATTCTTGCTCTAAGTGCCCAGTGTAAAATAATCATATCTGCTCAACTTGATTTTGGCAAAAACACTTTCGTGGTCTGTAAGTAAGTGGGTTGTTGGTTGACTGGGGTGTAAGGACTGGTCAGGCAGCAACCACAATCATTGTCAGGGTAAGGCACAAGCAAACCCCAAATTAACCTGTGCTCACCCCCTTGCTAGCTTGGCACAGATCATCCAAGCTAAACTCAGAGGCAATGTGTGAAGTATTTGTGCAACACTTCAAACAGTAAAACAGTTAAAACACACCACAAAAAGAGTCCACAACAGGTTTAGCAAAATAGGCCCACTGAACAAGGTACCTTAAATTCTGGTTGCGGAGTGTTGCAGGGATCTGCGTTGGAGATGCACCGTGCAGCCAGAGCAATGCAGCAGTTCTGAGATGCAGCGAGGCTGCGGTGCAAGGTCCTATTGCATCAACGTTGAAGATTCTGACGGCAAGGCTTGCGACGCAAAATCCTGGCATCGGGGATGAGGTGAACAGCTGTTGATGCGTTGGTTCAGAAGAGCTGCGAGACTGCGACGCTGAGTCCTGCATCATCGAAGCTGCCATCTCTGAGACATGTGCTGGGGATGCGCTGCGCTGCCGGTGATGCGTCAGTTCCGAGGACTGCAAGGGGGATGCAGGTCTCCTGAAATGGGTCCAACCCCCATGCAGCTGCCATGAGTCTGTTCTGCTCGGGAATGTGACAATGGCCCTGGACTGGGGTGGCACCACTTGGTAGCACAGACTCACAGATGACAGAGTCCAGGTGCAGATGTAAGAATGTTGGAACCCTGTTATGTCCCTGAGGCTTCAGATCAGGAGGCCAGCCAACTAGCCCTTTGAGTCACTGGGTTCTGGGTCTAAGTGAAGCAGGTCCAGTCCTTCTCACCCAGGCAAGAGGGCAGTGGGCAGCAGTTCAGCACAGCAGAGAAGAAGTCCAGCAGAGTGCAGTCCAGCAGAGTGTCAGTTCTTCAGCAGCACAGCACTCATTCTTCCTGACTGAGTATACACAGGTCCAGAAGTGTAGTGAAGTGGGTGGTGTTTGAAAGTTGACAGTTGTGCCTTTGAAATGGGGGGAAGCATCAAGAGGCGTGCCTTTGAAGTGCACAGATGTCCTGCCTTCCCTGTCCTGGCTCCAGAATAACTACAGGGGGTATTTAGTCCTTTGCGTGGGGACAAGAGACAGCCTATTCAGGTGTAAATGTGGATTGGACCAGCTTCTAAATGCCATCCTGCCAGTGATGGCCAATTCTCTCCCACCTAAGCCCCCATTGTGTGTGGCAGTCTAGGAGGAATGCACAAAACCCAGCTGCCACCTACACCCAGTCATGTGACCAAAGATAGCCTGCAGGCACCAAATGGCTGAGGCAAGGAAATGTCATGCTTTTGTCATTTTTGCTGATATGTTCACATGACTTGTATTTGTAATAACCTTCCCGGATGTTGGGTTTAGAAGTATTGTCTCTTACCTTTATGTAATCAGATTTACTGATCATTTTTCTGTAGATTTCCCCTGACGAAGGGTGTATGCACACCCGAAATGCATTGGGATTGAATATCCATGATTGAATGCATCATTTGATTTATGAATTTACACAAGTAACCGATGAAGACGGTACTCGTTGAATAAACTGGATTGAAGATATCATTTTGGATCACCTCATCATTAGTTCTTTTATTTTGTTTGAATTGCTGTGTATTTGATTAATTGTTTTCTAATAATTTTTACATGATGTTAAAGGTTTTGAATATATCAACTTAATACACTCACTCTTGAGTTTTCAGGTAGTGCGCGATCTGTCTATGACTTGCGTCCTGGTCTATCATAACTTTCTAAAAGTGGCATTTTCAGAATTTTACTTTAAAATCCGACTTCATCATAAGCTAGAATTTTAAATGAAGATTCCAGAGTCACCAAACTTGAAACTGTTGTATCTTCCTATTTGGAAATTACACTTATAAAATGTAATAAGGTAATCCCAATGATATCCTATGAGAGACACAGTCTTTGCAGTAGTGAAAAATGGATTAAGAGTTTTTCACTACCAGGACATGTAAAACTTAAGAGTGCATGTCCTGCTTTCTAAATACATTGCACTCTACCCTCTGGACTGACAAGTGCCGACCCTAGGGTGACTAATATGTACTAAAAGGGAAGGTTTGGGTATGGCAAAAGGTTTATTTTGACAGGTTGAAATGGCACTTTAAACTGCACACACAAGATCTGCAATTGCAGGCCCGAGACATGTTTAATGGGGTACTTAAGTGCGTGGTGCAATCAGTGCTGCAGGCCCACTTGTACCATTTATTTCACAGGCCATGGGCACTTACAGTACCACTTTACTAGGGACTTATAAGCAAACTAAATATGTCAATTGGGTATGAGACAATATTATCATGTTTAGAGGAGATAGCACATGCACTTTATCACTGGTTAGCAGTGGTAAAGTGCTCAGAGTACTAAGGCCAGCTAAAGGGAGGCTAGAAAAAGTGAAAGAGGAAGGCAAAACGTTAGGGGGAAAGACCATCCTAAGGCTGACAGGTCTAACATGGGCTCTCCTAAATATTTGCTTCACAGTCTGTTGACTTTCCAGACTTCAGTATTCGACTGATTTTTGGCCTTCCTATGGAGGAGCATATTTTAGATCATTTGACAAAGCTTGGACTTACAGCATTAAAAATCATTTTATTAAAAACGTTGTTTTTGCACAAAGGCACCGTCCCTTTCTTCCTGCATTTTAATATTGAATAGTATGGTCCACCTAGAAATCTTAGATTATTGTTTTCCTTCTTCATTGTCCTGCCATGCATTAAGTGCACACGTACTGGTGGAACAGATTTCTCATCTTTGGCAGCAAAGTATTAGAACACTCTTCCTCCCTCTTTGCACCTAAATGACAATCATTTGTCATTCAGGAAGCATCTTAAACTTGACTTTTCTCATCTTTTCTGCATTAGTTTGCAGTTAATTTCTTATCTGTTTTTTCATTCTTCTTGCCTTTAATTCCAGGATACCTTTTAAATTATTTGGCACTTTAAAAGCTTAGTTCAGTCAGTCTAATATACAGTATGGAGCTAGTACCCCTGTCCTAAGTATAGTTAGACCTACTGTCTATGATATTGACATACACACTATAAGTGTAGTATCCCTGTCCATGGTGATAATATACAATTAAAGATGTATTGCCCATGTCCATGGTGCTGCTATACGGTAAAAGTGTAGTACATTGCACTGATATACAGCATAGGTGTAGTAATTCTCTTGATGGCGTTGATATACAATAAAAATGTAGTACTCCTGGGGCTAATATTATGCATAGGTGTAGTCCCCCTCTTCATAGAGCTAATATGCAGTGTTCTATTTCTGCCCATGGGATCATCGACCTTATTGGAATTCCAGAATATACTGCTACCAGAGTATCCTGGACAAAATATAGTGAGCCAAAATATTGTGATGTTTGTATAGCTAGGTAAGTATGTGTTTACTGTACTTAATTCCACATATATTTACATGGACAGCATCCTTTCAAAGTACGTAGATGTGAGGTTAGGAATAGTAAATCTGTATTTAATATATGCACTTAATTTCTTGATATTTTGCCCTCAATGTTTTGGTCATGGTATTTGGGTGGTATGACGTTTCCTAGTCCAAATTTCGACATACAACCGTCCATGACACTGATATTTGATGTATGGCTGGTGGCCCTCTCCATGGTGCTGATACATAGTACTTCTGTCCATGGCACTGATCTACAGTTTAAGGGCAGTGCTCCAGTCCATGGGGGTGTCGTTCCCCTCTCCACTGTGCTGATATACAGTGTGAGTGTAGTACATAGTAGTGGCATGGAGTATGTGGGCAGCACCCTTATCCATGGAACTGAAATAAAGTATAAGGGTAGAATTAGTGGGCCCGATTCACAAAAGTAATCTGAGACAAAATCCTAACTTTACGACTTTCGGTATTCACAAAGGCATTCAGGAGTAGTAAAGTTAGGATTCCTAACTTTACTACTCCTAAACTGAGGCAAAATCCTAACTTTACAACTTTCGGTATTCACAAAGGGCATTTAGGAGTAGTAAAGTTAGGAATCCTAACTTTACTACTCCTAAATGCCTTTTGTGAATACCGAAAGTCGTAAAGTTAGGATTTTGTCTCAGATTATTTTTGTGAATTGAGCCCCATATCCCTATTGCTTACATGCAGCATATGTGAATGTCTTTGATAATGTGAAAAATGCAATTGATGTCAGTCTCAGGATGCTGACCATGCTGATTTCGTTTAAACATGGGTGTAGTGCCTTTAGCCAAGGCGTTGGCATACTGTATCTGTGCATTGCCACTGTCGATGTTGTTAATACATTGTATATGTGCAGTGGTCCAATTCTTGGTGCTGCTATTATGCATGTAGTTAGGTTCCTTTCACAGAATCTTTTACATAAACATGATCTCTGTTCATGGCTTAATGTACAGTAATGGTGCAGCACTACTGGGTATTGTGCTTAATTATGTTATACATTCTGAACCACTGTTCGTGATACTGAATATGTGTAGAATCCTCCTATTCAATCTGCTAATAAACTGTGTGTGCAGCGTTCTTGTGCAATTTGGCGGCATGCAGCATGTGTGCAGTGCTGTTGTCAACTGAGATAGTATATGGTGTGTGTACACAAGTCTGCCTCTGGTGGTGATGCTTAGAATGAGTGCAGTACTCCTCAATGTGGTACAGATACACTGAATGTGTACAGTAAAACCATTAGTGTTGGTGATACATAGAACGTGTGCTGTAGGCCCATCAGTAGTGGTGATACATAAAACGCGTGCAGTATTCCCACCAGTGGTAGTACTACATAAAAAGTGTGCAGTAGCTCCCTCAATTATGGTGATACATAGAATGCGTGCATTAACCTTGACACTGGTGATGATAAGCAGAACGTGTGCAGTGGCACGTTCAGTGGTGGTGATACACAGAATGTGTGCAATGGCCCCTTCAGTGGTGGTGATACACAGAACCTGTGCAGTAGTCCCACCAGTGGTAGTGATGCATAGAAAGGTTGCAGTAGTCCCACCAGTGGCAGTGATACATAGAAAGTGTGCGGTAGTACCCTGAGTTGTTTTGATACATAGCATGTATGATGCAGTCTTGCCACTGGTGGTGATACACAGAACGTATGCAGTCACCCTGTGTAAGAAATTGGGTTACTGGTTGAGGGGGGTGAAACCCTGCTTAAGCAGCAACCGCAATCCTTGTCAGGGTGAACTCACAAGCAAACCCTAAATTAATCTGTGCTCAACCCTCTGGTAGCTTGGCACAAAAGCAGTCAGGCTTAACATAGAGACAATGTGTAAAGTATTTATGCAGTACTTCAAACAGTAAAAAAAAGTGAAACACAACTCAAGAAAATACCACACTGATTTAGACAAATAGAGTAAACTTTAACAAATAATTTAAGACCAAAAATTTAAGATTTGTGGGACAATAGTGCCAAAAAACAACTGTGGTTATTGGTTCACCCACAAAATATTGAAACTATAATTATCGTGTTATTGAAATATAGAGTCAAAAATATTGAGCTCAAAAATATTGTTTTCCTATACTTAAAATGTAAATGACAAAATATCGGGGAAAAATATTGTTTTACAATAATGGTGAAACCAAAAATATAGTTTTTAACATATATATATATATATATATATATAGATATATCCATATGTATATCTATATACATATAGATATATATACGTCTCCATCTTTGGAATAAGCGCATGCTCTTTGTATTATGCTGACATATTACTGAATCCAATGTTTATTGTTTATTTTAGATACACACTGATGATATATTTGATTCTCTGCTATTACGTGCTCTATTGTATGTATACTTTCACACATGTACTACGCGGACTAGTTTGTTATCCACGCGACATCACTAGGGCTATCGATTTTCCCAGAGAGCGCCGTTCCGCACTTTTGCCTCGCTTTATTTATTTGTTCCCTGCACCGTGAAAACCCCCCTTCACCCATTAGCCCCCATGTATTATCACACTAAGGGCACCACGTGCACAAACATTGTGCTACGCGTATAGCACTAACTCAGCTTTCTCTGCTCAGCTCACTCACTGCACATCTAGCTCCAGCCTATTCCCCTAGGCTACCTACCGATCAGACTTCCTGTATGCCACCACACTCAACCTAGAGGCACACCAAGTTTTGGTCACTGGCAGATGGCTTTTCAGTCACACACGCATCCTCGGCAGCAGAGGAATTTCACTACATCGCAGTACAGTCATATAACACTATCGCATTCAGGCGTTTTAGATACCGATGCCGCCTTCGGCAGTCAGCACTTTCCGTTTGTCTATCATACCTCACAAACTGTGACCCACGCCTATAACATATCACTATGTGCCCAGAGTTAACCCATGCACAATTCGCCGCCTTAGACCTAGACACTCACCTCGCGCCCGCACACATCATGTCTAGTATGACGAGGTAATTACAGATACCTTCTATTTCCATCACTTATATCTGCGGTAGCATACAGTCTGTCTATACTGTTCATGACCTACGTGGTCTCAAACATGTTCATGCTCGTTTTCACCTAGGGGCGGAGTTTTGCTTCATTTTCACCTGTGCTTGCTTCACATGTCAATCACGGTCTAGTTACATTTCTGTATGCTATATAAGCTCTCATTTATAAGTAGCGCGTTATGTGATCAAGGCCGCAGGACTGCGGCCCAAACGTGTCATATGGACCATGCTATTTGAATAAAACTTGATGTTCTTCACCTATCCTGGTGTCTGTGCCCGAGCCGTGTTTTATTACTCGCCTGCCCTCGGGAATTGAGTTATATATATATCTATATATAGAGAGATATATATCTATATATATATATATAGTTAAAAATAGTGAACATTGAGGCCCTAATTGCGATGTCGGGCAGACTAGCGTCTGCCCGACACCATTGCAGGAAAGGAACTGCCCGTCCATAGGTCGGTGGTTCCGCATTTCCCATTAGGATGCGACCGCACATGGTGCGGTCGTAAACTTCAATTGTTCAATGGGAGCTTGTGCTGCAGGCTGAAACCGCCCTCTGCACAAGCTCCAATTGAAAAATGGAACTTTGTACACATTCCTGCACCGTGTGGCAAGCACCTCATGGTGCCTGCCACACAGTACAAGGATATTGAGGGGGCACCTAATGTGGAGGGCCAGGTGGGAAGGTGGCCCTACTAGGGGCCCCTAAAGGCACTTTTGACAGCCTTTTCATGTTGGAAAGGTCAACATGAAAAGGCTGTCGGAAAGTGCCATCTTAAACCCTATGGCGGATACGCCGTCTTTAAGGGATTATGGCGCGGTTCCAACTGGCCTACGGGCTCCTTGAGCCCGTCAGAACTGAGTCGGAATCCCAGGCCGGTTTAATCTCTGACTGTCGGCATCCTAAAGTGGCGATCAGAGTTTAAACCTACCATGTCGGTCAGAAAGCCTCCGACCATCAGTCGGAGGCTTTCCGACCGATATCCTAATTAGGCCCCGAAATGTATTAACATTTAAGAGTAATATAATGTAAATTAAATATATGGAAATAATTAAAAATATATATAAATGTTATACTTATTTAAAAAAGTACTCACAGATATATGTATGTTTATTAGAACATATATAATTTAAAACTATATTTAAAATAATTTTTATTTATATTGTAATTTAAAAAAATGTGTAAATGTAATAATATAACATATATGTATATATACATATATATATATATATGTATATATATATATATATATATATATATATATATGTAACCAACTTGCCGAAGCAAAACACCCAGAAGCTTGAGGCCGCACACAGCTGCAGGTGAGTCACAAACTCTATTTAAACCAAGCAGGCAGCTTAACATCCCTTTGAAGTCCATGGCCTGACGCGTTTCGATGCCGCTGTTTGCATCTCCTCAGAGGCCGTGTCAGCGGAGGTGATTTATGGCCACCGCATTTCCCCTACGTGTTTGTGGTTGGTGGGCTATCAGTGCTCCTCCCTTGGTGGAAGTTCATTTTCAAATGCACGCTGGGATATGAGGTCTCATTTTGCCAAATAACACCCTCTGGTGGGTTACCTCCGCTGCAGCTAGTTATGGACGATTATTCTCGGCCCTCCATTGAGCCTTGGATGATACTCTGCCGGCTTCATTAAAGGTACCCTGCAGCTTTGGAAAGAGGAATCTTCCTCTCTCCTAGTCCCGTTGGTTGCGGGCAGTGCGATCCCTCTGCGGCCTGGAACCGCCGCATAATATGTAACCAACTTGCCGAAGCAAAACGCCCAGAAGCTTGAGGCAGCACACAGCTGCAGGTGAGTCACAAACTCTATTTAAACCAAGCAGGCAGCTTTTTAAACCAAGTCCGGTGAAGACGACATGAATGCTGTAATTTCGTATTGGTATGCAAGCTCCGGTTTTACCTATTAAAAGGCTTGTTGCTTTCTAAAATGTCCGAGTGCGTCTATACTTTGTGGGCAACTTTGAGGTTTGATTTTTACACGGCAGCCCAGCCGTAAGAGACGCACCACCCTATGATATTGGGGGCCACGGAGTTGTGCATTCAATGAAGCTGTGTTGTGGGACATTTCAACAGGATTTATAATCGGACTTGTGTGCTGAGGCCTATTTGTGGGCTTTGAATTTGTCAACAGCAGGATTTTTGTGCACTCATTTGGGTATAACATTACTGACTGCACTGCAGGACCCAGAAATCATTGCGTGCTCAATTGAGCAGCCCATTGGAGGGTGAGAAGTTTGATTTAAATGGGGGTGTGTCAGCACAGCACGAGATTGTCGAGCCTCTGAGGAAAGTGCAGAAAGCACTGAAACGCGTCAGGTGAAGACAACATGAATGCTGTAATTTCGTATTGGTATGCAAGCTCCGGTTTTCCCTATTAAAAGGCTTGTTGCTTTCTAAAATGTCCGGGTGCGTCTATGCTTTGTGGGCAACTTTGAGCTTTGATTTTTACGCGGCAGCCCAGCCGTAAGAGACGCACCACCCTATGATATTGGGGGCCACGGAGTTGTGCATTCAATGAAGCTGTGTTGTGGGACATTTCAACAGGATTTATAATCGGACTTGTGTGCTGAGGCCCATTTGTGGGCTTTGAATTTGTCAACAGCAGGATTTGTGTGCACCCATTTGGGTATAACATTACTGACTGCACTGCAGGACCTAGAAATCATTGCGTGCTCAATCGAGCAGCCCATTGGAGGGTGAGAAGTTTGATTTAAATGGGGGGTGTGTCAGCTCAGCACGAGGTTGTCAAGCCTCTGAGGAAAGTGCAGAAAGCACTGATACGCGTCAGGTGAAGACGACATGAATGCTGTAATTTCGTATTGGTATGCAAGCTCCGGTTTTACCTATTAAAAGGCTTGTTGCTTTCTAGAATGTCCAAGTGCGTCTATGCTTTGTGGGCAACTTTGAGCTTTGATTTTTACGTGGCAGCCCAGCCGTAAGAGACGCACCACCCTATGATGTTGGGGGCCACGGAGTTTTGTATTCAATGAAGCTGTGTTGTGGGACATTTCAACAGGATTTATAATCGGACTTGTGTGCTGAGGCCCATTTGTGGGCTTTGAATTTGTCAACAGCAGGATTTGTGTGCACCCATTTGGGTATAACATTACTGACTGCACTGCAGGACCCAGAAATCATTGCGTGCTCAATCGAGCAGCCCATTGGAGGGTGAGAAGTTTGATTTAAATGGGGGGGGTGTCAGCACAGCACGAGATTGTCGAGCATCAGAGGAAAGTGCAGAAAGCACTGAAACGCGTCAGGTGAAGACGACATGAATGCTGTAATTTCGTATTGGTATGCAAGCTCCGGTTTTCCCTATTAAAAGGCTTGTTGCTTTCTAAAATGTCCGAGTGCGTCTATGCTTTGTGGGCAACTTTGAGCTTTGATATATATATATATACCCAATAAATTTAAAACCATAACAAATGATCTGTAATTTTTTTAAAACATACCAATTTAATTACACATAAAAGAGTAAACAATAAAAAAATTATATTTAACTAAAAATATATATTGCAAACATTACTAAATAAAAATAATATAATGTTAGATACACAGAAACATCATAATAATATAAATGTAAACAACATAAACAAAACTATAAAACTGTAGGAATCATACATATGTTATTCCCACTTCAATCTGTGCAACAATAGGGAAAGCATTGGCCTCAGGAAGGGTACAATGTGTTATTCCCACTCAAGTCTGTGCAATAGTTGGGAAAGCGTTAGAGTCAGGAGGAGTAACATTTACTATTCCCACTCTAGTCATTGCAACAGTAGGGAAAGGGTTGGACTCTGGAGGGGTAAAAATTACGATTCCCGATCCAATCAGTGCAACCGTAGAGAAAGCGTTGTACTCAGGAGGGGTAACAATTACTATTCCTACTCCAGTCGGTGCTACAGCAGGGAAAGGGTTGGACTCAAAAGGAGTAAAATTTGCTATTCCCACTCCAGTCTGTGCAACAGGAGGGAAAGTGTTGGACTCAGGAGGGGTAAAATTGACTATTCCCACTCCAGTCTATGCAACAGTACGTAAAGCGTTGGACTCAGAAGAGGTCAAATTTACTATTCCAACTCCAGTAAGTGCAAAAGTAGGGAAAGTGGTGGATTGCAGAGGGTTAAAATGTACTAGTCCCACTCCAGTCTAAGCAACAGTAGGGAAATCGTTAGATTCAGGAGGGGTAAAAATTGCTATTCCCACTCCAATCTGTGCAACAGTAGGGAAAGGGTTGGACTCAGATGGGGTAAAATGTAATATTCCCACTCCAGCCAGTGCAACTGTAGGGAAAGTGTTGGATTGCAGAGAGGTAAAATTTACTATTCCCACTCCAGTATGTGCAACAATAGGGAAAGGTTTGGACTCAGGAGGGGTAAAATTTAATATTCCCACTCCAATCTGCACAAACGTAGGGAAAGCGTTGGATTGTGGAGGGGTAAAATTTATTACAGCGTTTAATACATATTGCAAATGAAAACAAATCATATTAATATAATTTAAATACTACACTATCTCACAATCATAACAACCAACAAATACAATGTTATTTACAATTAAAAAGCATAACACAATTAACACATAACATAATAAATAATACAATTTTCTTTTTGAATTCTTTTTATAGAAAATACAGTCTTACAATAGTCAAGTAAGAAAGTTTGCATCACATATGACAAGTATTTTACAGTGTAGTATATATTACATGCATCCTGGCAATTATTAAGTTTCAATTTCCTCATTGTCACATTCTCTAAGACCACTTCCTCTTCGGTGTCCTGTGAATTCTCTCATGGGTGAGATACATATATCCCCTCTATGTGAATTCCGCTTTCCCCATTTCTTGTCCCAGTTTTTACGGCAGCCTCTGGACATATACACATCTTTTTCAGCGAACATACATTTATCCATATCTTTTGCCCATCCCTGCAGGGTAGGTACCTCGCTCGACCTCCATCGCAGTGCTATGTTTCACTTGGCCAAAGTTAGCCCTAGTGTGACCCACAGTTGCTCAGCAGCTGTTAGGTCAGTGGCCTCCCATATATTAAGTAAGCATAGTTTAGGCGTTAGGTGAATCTCTTTCTCACGCACACTTTGCATCTGGGACGTGATAGCTTCCCAGAAAGGCTTAATAGCTGGGCAGTCCCAGAGGCTATGGGAAAAGGTGCCCTCTCCTGAGCAAAGTCTAAGACACTTCGAGTCCTCCCTCCTACCGATTTTAGTCAGCGTTCCACCAGAAAGATAAGTTCTGTGTAGTATTTTAAGTTGAATCAATCAGTACTTCAGTGAAATAGCTGCCTCCCGGGGGGATGTCAGTGCTTCCTGCCATTCTTCGTCATCTATGTCTCTTTGCCAACGTTCTCTGAGTAGGAGAAGTGGGTCCGGCAGATTACTACTTAGCTTTTGGTATGTCATCGAAATAGCCTTTTGAGTCATTGGATCTGATAGTAATCTGTCTTCTAATGGGGATGCTTCTGGTACAGTCCTGTTTGGTGGGATTATTGTTATAAGCGCATGTCGTATTTGCAGGTATCTGAATATTTCCTGGTTAGACATTTTCTATTCAGATTGTAATTCAGTGAATGGGATTACCATTCTGTTTTTCCAGTGATCTCCTATGGATGAAATGCCTATATTGTCCCACTTATCGAACCCTGGTTGACTCCCTAGTTTGCCTAGTTGCTCTGCTGCCCACAAGGGCATAGTTTGCGTCACTTTCTTGTGCCAGCCAAGTTTCTTATTTGCCTGGTCCCATATAGCAATCATTAGGGCCATTGGGCCCGATAGCGTTTGATGTCTGGGATCCGTGTAAAGGGCTCCTTTATAACCTTTGGGACCCATCAATAGCCTATCCATCTGATATGCCGGGTCGTTATTGGGGTGGTAAGCACAATGATTGACAACCACCAGTTGAGCTGCCCAGTAATATAATTTAATGTTTGGCAGTGCAATCCACCCGTCATACCAACCTTTCGTCAGTTTTATTGTTGCTATAACTTTGAAGGGGTTGTTTTGAAATATATATAAGAACCGCGGCAGAACCAGCATTTTAAACAGCGCCGCTTGCCCAGGTAGGGACAAAGGCAACAACTTCCAATGTTGCACATCTTTTTGCAAGCGGGACAGAGGACCCAGGAGATTGTTTGTGAAGAAGAGGGTGGGATATGGTGTGATATAGATCCCCAGTTAACGGAAGCCTTCCGTCTCGATCGTATCCTCGCACTCGGGTGGAAGCTTTGGGGGTGGACCATGTAACATGTATACTATGGATTTGGTCCAATTGATGCTGAAACCAGAGTATCTGCTGAAGTTAGTGAATATACGAAGAATTTGGTTTATTGACATAGCTGGAGATGCTAAATATAGTAGTATGTCGTCTGCGTATAGGGATATTCTATCTCCATAGTTACCCACCCATCGAAGCCCCCTGATTATCGATCCCCCCTCACCCAAGTTGCTAAGGGCTCCAGCATTAAGGCAAATATTAGAGGCGACAGAGGACATCCTTGACGCGTTCCTCTTTCTAGCTGAAACTTTTGTGAAGTGTGCCGATTCACTATCACCTGCACCATTGGTTCCGTATATAGCACCTTGATCCATTTCAGGAACTTTGGGCCGAAGCCCATTGGTTCCAGAACAGCGAAGAGGTATGGCCATTCTACGCATCAAAAGAGAGTATAGCAGAATTCTCTTTTAGTATTTCAATCCTACCCACTACCCCATGGACAAGACGTATGTTAAGTGCTGTGCTTCGCCCGGGCATGAAGCCTGACTGGTCTGGATGTACTAGTTTGGTGATGATGGGAATCAGGCGTGCAGTCAGTGTTTTTGCCAAAATCTTGGCTTCTGCATTGAGCTGACGAGCTCGTGGATGAAGCACCTGTGCGCTAGTGAGAGGTACCAGACCTGATATAATGTTTGGCAGCCTACTCAGCAAACCCCAAAATATAAGACTGTATTCTCTACTGATGACGGTTAACAAACCAGAAACACGTGTCTAGAGATCAGCACTATCTGCGCCAACCTTGGCAAAACACTCGAAAATATCAGAGCGAGCTACAAGAGACTGCATTTGCCAGGGGCGAACCTTGCCTGAGAGGTCAGCGGTGTGCTCCCACATCCTGTTGTCTATTTAAAGTACTCCCGTGAGTCATTGAGCTGACGAGCTCGTGGATGAAGCACCTGCGCGCCAGTGAGAGGTACCGGACCTGATATAATGTTTGGCAGCCTACTCAGCAAACCCCAAAATATAAGACTGTATTCTCTACTGATGACAGTTAATAAACCAGAAACACGTGTCTAGAGATCAGAACTATCTGCGCCAACCTTGGCGAAACACTCGAAAATATCGGAGCGAGCTACAAGAGACTGCATTTACCAGAATGCCAGGGGCGAACCTTGCCTGAGAGGTCAGCGGTGTGCTCCCACATCCTGTTGTCTATTTAAAGTACTCCCGTGAGTCATTGAGCTGACGAGCTTGTGGATGAAGCACCTGCGCGCCAGTGAGAGGTACCGGACCTGATATAATGTTTGGCAGCCTACTCAGCAAACCCCAAAATATAAGACTGTATTCTCTACTGATGACGGTTAATAAACCAGAAACACGTGTCTAGAGATCAGCACTATCTGCGCCAACCTTGGCGAAACACTTAAAATTTCGGAGCTAGCTACAAGAGACTGCATTTACCAGAATGCCAGGGGCGAACCTTGCCTGAGAGGTCAGCGGTGTGCTCCCACATCCTGTTGTCTATTTAAAGTACTCCCGTGAGTCATTGAGCTGACGAGCTCGTGGATGAAGCACCTGCGCGCCAGTGAGAGGTACCGGACCTGATATAATGTTTGGCAGCCTACTCAGCAAACCCCAAAATATAAGACTGTATTCTCTACTGATGACGTTTAATAACCCAGAAACACGTGTCTAGAGATCAGCACTATCTGCGCCAACCATGGCAAAACACTTGAAAATATCGGAGCGAGCTACAAGAGACTGCATTTACCAGAATGCCAGGGGCGAACCTTGCCTGAGAGGTCAGAGGTGTGCTCCCACATCCTGTTGTCTATTTAAAGTACTCCCATGAGTCATTGAGCTGACGAGCTCGTGGATGAAGCACCTGCGCGCCAGTGAGAGGTACCGGACCTGATATAATGTTTGGCAGCCTACTCAGCAAACCCCAAAATATAAGACTGTATTCTCTACTGATGACGGTTAATAAACCAGAAACACGTGTCTAGAGATCAGCACTATCTGCGCCAACCTTGGCGAAACACTCGAAAATATCGGAGCGAGCTACAAGAGACTGCATTTACCAGAATGCCAGGGGCGAACCTTGCCTGAGAGGTCAGCGGTGTGCTCCCACACCCTGTTGTCTATTTAAAGTACTCCCATGAGTCATTGAGCTGACGAGCTCGTGGATGACGCACCTGCGCTCCAGTGAGAGGTACCGGACCTGATATAATGTTTGGCAGCCTACTCAGCAAACCCCAAAATATAAGACTGTATTCTCTACTGATGACGGTTAATAAACCAGAAACACATGTCTAGAGATCAGCACTATCTGCGCCAACCTTGGCGAAACACTCAAAAATATCGGAGCGAGCTACAAGAGACTGCATTTACCAGAATGCCAGGGGCGAACCTTGCCTGAGAGGTCAGCGGTGTGCTCCCACATCCTGTTGTCTATTTAAAGTACTCCCGTGAGTCATTGAGCTGACGAGCTCGTGGATGAAGCACCTGCACGCCAGTGAGAGGTACCGGACCTGATATAATGTTTGGCAGCCTACTCAGCAAACCCCAAAATATAAGACTGTATTCTCTACTGATGACGGTTAATAAACCAGAAACACGTGTCTAGAGATCAGCACTATCTGCGCCAACCTTGGCGAAACACTCGAAAATATCGGAGCGAGCTACAAGAGACTGCATTTACCAGAATGCCAGGGGCGAACCTTGCCTGAGAGGTCAGCGGTGTGCTCCCACATCCTGTTGTCTATTTAAAGTACTCCCGTGAGTCATTGAGCTGACGAGCTCATGGATAAAGCACCTGCGCGCCAGTGAGAGGTACCGGACCTGATATAATGTTTGGCAGCCTACTCAGCAAACCCCAAAATATAAGACTGTATTCTCTACTGATGACGGTTAATAAACCAGAAACACGTGTCTAGAGATCAGCACTATCTGCGCCAACCTTGGCGAAACACTCGAAAATATCGGAGCGAGCTACAAGAGACTGCATTTACCAGAATGCCAGGGGCGAACCTTGCCTGAGAGGTCAGCGGTGTGCTCCCGCATCCTGTTGTCTATTTAAAGTACTCCCGTGAGTCATTGAGCTGACGAGCTCGTGGATGAAGCACCTGCGCGCCAGTGAGAGGTACCGGACCTGATATAATGTTTGGCAGCCTACTCAGCAAACCCCAAAATATAAGACTGTATTCTCTACTCATGACGGTTAATAAACCAGAAACACGTGTCTAGAGATCAGCACTATCTGCGCCAACCTTGGCGAAACACTTGAAAATATCGGAGCAAGCTACAAGAGACTGCATTTACCAGAATGCAAGGGGCGAACCTTGCCTGAGAGGTCAGCGGTGTGCTCCCACATCCTGTTGTCTATTTAAAGTACTCCCGTGAGTAATTGAGCTGACGAGCTCGTGGATCAAGCACCTGCGCGCCAGTGAGAGGTACCGGACCTGATATAATGTTTGGCAGCCTACTCAGCAAACCCCAAAATATAAGACTGTATTCTCTACTGATGATGGTTAATAAACCAGAAACACGTGTCTAGAGATCAGCACTATCTGCGCCAACCTTGGCGAAACACTCGAAAATATCGGAGCGAGCTACAAGAGACTGCATTTACCAGAATGCCAGGGGCGAACCTTGCCTGAGAGGTCAGCGGTGTGCTCCCACATCCTGTTGTCTATTTAAAGTACTCCCGTGAGTCATTGAGCTGACGAGCTCGTGGATGAAGCACCTGCGCGCCAGTGAGAGGTACCGGACCTGACATAATGTTTGGCAGCCTACTCAGCAAACCCCAAAATATAAGACGATATTCTCTACTGATGACGGTTAATAAACCAGAAACACGTGTCTAGAGATCAGCACTATCTGCGCCAACCTTGGCGAAACACTCGAAAATATCGGAGCGAGCTAAAAGAGACTGCATTTACCAGAATGCCAAGGGCGAACCTTGCCTGAGAGGTCAGCGGTGTGCTCCCACATCCTGTTGTCTATTTAAAGTACTCCTGTGAGTAATTGAGCTGACGAGCTCGTGGATGAAGCACCTGCGCGCCAGTGAGAGGTACCTGACCTGATATAATGTTTGGCAGCCTACTCAGCAAACCCCCAAATATAAGACTGTATTCTCTACTGATGACGGTTAATAAACCAGAAACACGTGTCTAGAGATCAGCACTATCTGCGCCAACCTTGGCGAAACACTCAAAAATATCGGAGCGAGCTACAAGAGACTGCATTTACCAGAATGCCAGGGGCGAACCTTGCCTGAGAGGTCAGCGGTGTGCTCCCACATCCTGGTGTCTATTTAAAGTACTCCCATGAGTCATTGAGCTGACGAGCTCGTGGATCAAGCACCTGCGCGCCAGTGAGAGGTACCGGACCTGATATAATGTTTGGCAGCCTACTCAGCAAACCCCAAAATATAAGACTGTATTCTCTACTGATGACGGTTAATAAACCAGAAACACGTGTCTAGAGATCAGCACTATCTGCGCCAACCTTGGCGAAACACTCGAAAATATCGGCGCAAGCTACAAGAGACTGCATTTACCAGAATGCCAGGGGCGAACCTTGCCTGAGAGGTCAGCGGTGTGCTCCCACATCCTGTTGTCTATTTAAAGTAGTCCCGTGAGTCATTGAGCTGGCGAGCTCGTGGATGAAGCACCTGCGCGCCAGTGAGAGGTACCGGACCTGATATAATGTTTGGCAGCCTACTCAGCAAACCCCAAAATATAAGACTGTATTCTCTAATGATGACGGTTAATAAACCAGAAACACGTGTCTAGAGATCAGCACTATCTACGCCAACCTTGGCGAAACACTCGAAAATATCGGAGCGAGCTACAAGAGACTGCATTTACCAGAATGCCAGGGACCGAACCTTGCCTGAGAGGTCAGCGGTGTGCTCCCACATCCTGTTGCCTATTTAAAGTACGCCTGTGAGTAATTGAGCTGACGAGCTCGTGGATGAAGCACCTGCGCGCCAGTGAGAGGTACCGGACCTGATATAATGTTTGGCAGCCTACTCAGCAAACCCCAGAATATAAGACTGTATTCTCTACTGATGACGGTTAATAAACCAGAAACACGTGTCTAGAGATCAGCACTATCTGCGCCAACCTTGGCGAAACACTGGAAAATATCGGAGCGAGCTATAAGAGACTGCATTTACCAGAATGCCAGGGGCGAACCTTGCCTGAGAGGTCAGCGGTGTGCTCCCACATCCTGTTGTCTATTTAAAGTACTCCCGTGAGTCATTGAGCTGACGAGCTCATGGATGAAGCACCTGCGCACCAGTGAGAGGTACCGGACCTGATATAATGTTTGGCAGCCTACTCAGCAAACCCCAAAATATAAGACTGTATTCTCTACTGATGATGGTTAATAAACCAGAAACACGTGTCTAGAGATCAGCACTATCTGCGCCAACCTTGGCGAAACACTTAAAAATATCGGAGCGAGCTACAAGAGACTGCATTTACCAGAATGCCAGGGGCGAACCTTGCCTGAGAGGTCAGCGGTGTGCTCCCACATCCTGTTGTCTATTTAAAGTACTCCCGTGAGTCATTGAGCTGAAGAGCTCGTGGATGAAGCACCTGCGCGCCAGTGAGAGGTACCGGACCTGATATAATGTTTGGCAGCCTACTCAGCAAACCCCAAAATATAAGACTGTATTCTCTACTGATGACGGTTAATACACCAGAAACACGTGTCTAGAGATCAGCACTATCTGCGCCAACCTTGGCGAAACACTCGAAAATATCGGAGCGAGCTACAAGAGACTGCATTTACCAGAATGCCAGGGGCGAACCTTGCCTGAGAGGTCAGCGGTGTGCTCCCACATCCTGTTGTCTATTTAAAGTACTCCCGTGAGTCATTGAGCTGACGAGCTCGTGGATGAAGCACTACGCGCCAGTGAGAGGTACCGGACCTGATATAATGTTTGTCAGCCTACTCAGCAAACCCCAAAATATAAGACTGTATTCTCTACTGATGACGGTTAATAAACCAGAAACACGTGTCTAGAGATCAGCACTATCTGCGCCAATCTTGGCGAAACACTCGAAAATATCAGAGCGAGCTACAAGAGACTGCATTTACCAGAATGCCAGGGGCGAACCTTGCCTGAGAGGTCAGCGGTGTGCTCCCACATCTTGTTGTCTACTATGGAAGCCAGCCTTTGATCGCACGGCAGGGCTTCTTTTCAGCTGCTCTCAAGAAACATGTCACGGAGATAAGGTGTTATCCGTGAAGCGGTTAGTTTAAAAAATTCAATTGGGAGGCCATTTGGGCCCATTGCCTTCCCCGACTGCATACTACGAATTGCAGTGCGTAGTTCCTCCTCTGTGAGCTCATCCTGTACTGAGTCCCGGTCTTCAGGGGATAAGGTTAATAGTGGGATGTCCTTCAGCAGTTCTCGTGAGTCATCCATTGTGGTCTTAGTTGTGGGTGCATATAAATGTTCAAAGTGGTCCGCAAAGGCTTCCGCTGTTTCTTGGGGATCTCTAAGGATCTTATCTCCTTTTACTTTCAGTTCAGGTACCCGGCGCTGGGCCTGTTCCCTTTTTTCTAGCCAGGCCCAGAGCTTACCCGCTCTGTCTCCCATTTAGTATATTTTGTGTTGTGTTGCTCTGTGTTTAGTCAAGGTTGCCTCTGCAAGTAACAAAATAATACAATTTTTAATGAATAATTATTTTTACATTTAATATTACTTAAATAACTTCCTAGCCTATACCTCTATAAACTAAACATCACACGCCTAAATTATATCTTAAAAATTATAATAATTACACATTTTACATAAGTAATTATCAATTAAACAATTAATAGTAATTAACTAATAACAAAATAATTGTATTTAATTGACTTCCCTCCCTTTAGCCCTACATAATTTACATAATTAATGATCAATTAAGCAATTAATAATTGACTCTTAATAAATTAATTAGATTCAATTAATTCCCACACTTTACCCCTAGAAACGCAACAACCCACACCTGCTATATAACTTTAAAAATATCTTAGTTACACAACTTACAGAATTATGTATCAATTAAATGATTAATAATAATTAAAAATTAATTGTTAATTAAATATTATTACATTACTTCACCCCCCATACCACTACAAACCCCAGAACCTGCACGGAAAACCTAACTTAATAAAAAAAAATTACACAATTGACATAATTAACTATCAATTAAATAATTAATGCTAAGTACAAATTTATTCTTGAGTAATTATAATTTACTTCCCATCCTGTAACCCTATAAACCCGACAGCCCACTGTAGCATTAAAAATGACAATACACTATTAAATTAAATATAAAAACAACAAAAAATGTACAAACTATATTAAATAGCATTAACAATAATTATACAATTTATAGCATATACATATAAAATATATACTAAAATACATAAAATACATAAAAATAATTAAAAACGATATTATTAACAACAATATTTTATAAATGATATTAACATTAAAAAAATTACATCGATATTAACAACAGATATTTTTCAAAATGATATTAACAACATAGATATTTTTGACATTGATATTACTTACTGTAAAATCGATAGTCTTGTCAACAATATTTTTGCACCCAATATTTGTGCATCACGATATTTACAACTCAATACTTCTGCATCTCGATATTTAAAAATATATATTTTGTACGAATACCATGGTTATCTGGTCATGTGGGACTGGTTGGGGAGTGATGTGGAGTCCTGGGTCGAGGTTGCCTCAGGCAATTCCTAGGAGCTGTGCAGTTGCAATGCAAGGTCCTGCTCATCGTCAAGGACGCCATTGACGAGTGACTTGCAATGCGAAGTCCTGCAACAAGATGCATTTCATGCCGGCTGGTTCAAAGGAAGCTGCAAGGCTTGCGATGTGGAGTCCAGCGTCATCATTGAGGATGTCGCCTGTGAGGCACTTGCAATGCAAAGGCCTGCGTTGAGGATGGGTCACACAGCAGCCGTTCCTGGAGGACTGCAGGAGATAAAAAGTCCTGCGCTGGGGACGGGTCACTTAGTGGTCTTGATCCTGAGTTTAAAGAGGCGATACATCATGCAGCAGCTCCAATGCGAAGTTTTGGTGAAATGATGCATTGCATAGCCACTCAATTGCATCAGTTTTGCTGGTACCACAATTGGGCTGGCAGAGCACCTTCAGGCCCACTTCCAAGGGTCCGGAACTGGGGTGGCATCATTTGGGAGGGTAGGACTCACAGTTGGCAGCAAATCTAGTTTCAAAATGCAAGTCCAGTCCTTCTCACTCAGGGCGGAGGGCAGCAGACCTGCACAGCATGGCAGCAGAGTGGCAATCCTTCTTGCAGCAGAGCGGCACAGTAGTCCTCCATCTGAGTCTTCGACAGGTCCAGACGTGTACTGAAGAGCTGGGGTCTGAGGTCCAATACTTATACCTGGTGCCCACTTTTAAGTAAGAGAAGATTCTAGAGGATTCCACTCCCCCGCCCCAGAGGTGCTTCGAATTTCCTGCCTCCCTGCCCTGATCCAAGCTTGTCTGGGGTCACAATAGACTCCTTTGAAGGAGTGCTGAGACAGAACCTTTGTGATGTGCAAGTGTGGTAGGTGACAGCTCCTCCCCTCATTAACTCAGAGTGGCCCATCCAGCCAACACCTAGCTTCCCTTTTACCACTGTTGGGCAGCAATACACAAAGGCCAACTTCCAGCTATACATGTGACCCAGGAGATAGGCAGTTTCGGGGTGTTGGGGCAGTTTCGTCAAGCGGGGGCTGAGAAAGAGGGGGGTCCCAAAATGGATTTTCCCCATGTACTTTCCCATAGGGATTTTAGACACGACTACAGCCCACACTGCAGTTCTGTAGTTTTGGAGTTAATAAAGTAAAAATATTTCTGTATATCTAGAGACGTGGTTCCGACAGATCTCAAAATGACATCCGATTGGCTGCCACCACTTCAACGAGGAAGTGATGGCAGCCATTTTGTGAGTCAGACTTGGCAGAGTCCCAAGAAAAAAATACGAATAAAACCCAAAAGGGGGCGGGTAGGAATACCCTGACCCCCTGGGCTTGGTGGTGGGGACCCACCGAGGCCCTGCTTGGTGCCAAAAATATTTTATTTTTCAATTTTGCCACAAATGCGCAGAGGATCCATGGATCTCAGCAAAACTGGAAAAAAAGTGCGGTTTCTCGTACTTGTTTTTCTTATTCCCCCCGAGTGGGCTAGATCCTGGGGAGAGGAAATACATCTATCTATTGAGGGGTGGTTGTGCAGCCCCTGTCCAAAGCTGATTTCAACCTCAGGAACCCCATCTCCTGCTGCCCGGCTGATGTAGAAAATGGGGAGGGTGGCCACGCTGCACCCCTCGTAAAGCCATTAATTACCTTGGGACCCCATCCACCAGGGCCAGCTCATGCTATATACCGGGGTGCCCACTCCCAGGACATAGTGGTTTCCCGCACTGATGTGGGCAGGAAAACCTGTGCTTGCTCTCGCTTGGTGAGAGAAACTTCAAAACCCCCGCCAAGCAAGAGCAAACACTAAGGGCCTCATTTATGAGGAAGTCATGCTGTGCAGCGCATAACAGGGAAAAGGCAGGAATACACTATATTTAAGGCTGTACAGCACATTCCTGTCCTTTCCCCGGTGTTGGCACCCTTTGGCTGCCTACTGCCAATACAGGCACCCTTGCACCATGGTACAAGGGTGTCTGCGTTGCATGCAGGATTTGTTTTATGCAGGAAAGTGTGCCTTTCTGCACAAAAACAGTCCTGGGAGGCATATTCCTCTGTCTATGTGTGCTGCAAAATGCAGCACACATAGAAAGAGGAAGAAACAAGTGATATTTCTCTTAGTTATGCTGCCCATGGGAAGGAGTACGATTTTGGCACATTCCCAGGTTTACAAGTTCTTGTAAATCTGGGAATGCATCAAAAACCATGGTAAGTTGCGTATGCCCGCAATGCCCATAGAATGCCTTACCACGGCAGAGTAACGCAATGCAGCGATTTGCACTGCGTTGCTTTGCTTCAGATTTTTGGAGCCACTCAAAGCCACGCAAAGTGGCTTTGTGTGGCTTCGAAAATCTTTCTTAAGGTTTGTATCACTCTTTCACCACATGGTGTGGTTTCAAGAGCGATGAAACCGGCCTCATACATAGGCCCTTAAGTCCTCTCCCAGTAGGCGGGAACATGCAAAATGCTCCCACTCATTGGGAGCAGACTTTTCATCTGTTTCCCTGCCCGCAGTGAAGAGGGCAAGAAAACAGATGAAACTATTGCTCACACCCACAGGGAGCAACATTTTTAGCTGCTCTTTTGGGGCGGGAGCAATGCAACCCCCTGCTGGAGACAAGAAGCTGGCTGGAATCCCCAGGACTAAAATCAGCCCCATCCCCCATTTGTAGTTGGACATGCCCCAGGGGATAGAGTCCCCGCAGCCAATATTAACCCGAGGAGGGGGGCTGTGTGCCCCCTTCACATTAAAAAAGGTGGAGGACCCTGGGGGATGGGATCATTGGGCCAAATTGGCCCGGGGAGCAGGGCTGCATGCCACCCTCCTCCTTTATAATATGGCCAGGCCCCGGGAGATGGAGTCCCTGGGAGCAGAAATCGGCCTTGGTAGGGGGGCGCCTGCCCCCTTCCATATTTACAATATGGCCAGGCCCCAGGAGATCGGGTCCTCTGGGCCGAAATAGGCCCAGTGATGGGGGCCAAGCACCCCGCTTCCCGTTAAGAATTCACCTGGCCCCGGGGGATGGTATCTCTGGAGTCAAAAGTGTCATGCGTTGGAGGGCTGCTTGTCACCCTCCCTATTTAAAAAGGTGGAGGGCCCTGGGGAATGGGTCCTTGGGGACATCTTGGCCCAGGGAGGGGGATGCATGCTCCCCTCCCCTTTATAATATGGCCAGGCCCTGGGAGACGGTGACCCTGGAGCCAAAATTGGCCCGGGTTGGGGACTGCGTGTCCCCCTCACAGGTTGGCCGCCTTTGGGGGGGCTCTGCAGCCAATTCTCCACTGTGCAAGGCCAAAGGCTGTGCATGGCGGCAGTTGGAGTAACATATGGTAATTAAATACTACTTAACATTAAAAAACCCTAGAAATTCTCTGACAAAACAAAGTTTACAGGGACGTTATAGTTAGGAAATATTATTAAAAAAACGTAGAAATTCACAGAAAAAATCTAAGATTTTACACATGCAAAACCATAGAAATTCAGCAGTTATAGTTATTCTTAGCTCAAAAACTATAACTCATGCCCTGAGTTAACTATAACTAATGCCTTCACCATACACTGCTAATTATCCTACATCATTCATGACATCATCCATGACATCATTGATAATATCACTGTAACACTTCCAATAAAATTATTAATGAGAAAAGTGTGCATGGCAGGGGTGCAAGTTATGGGTACCTGCAAAATGCATGTATATGTACACACACAACGGAGCGGAGTTCACCGTCCAGGCCTAATATATATTAATACATATATATATATATATAAATATATACACATATATATATATATTTATATATATGAAGAAACAGAATCCTGAGTTACCGCTTCTGGTAACAAAGACAGGTACGGACCACAGCGTGTAAATTAAGAGTGAGTGCTTTATTGCAGTTTCAGCATGGCGCGTTTCGGCCGCATTTCCGCGGCCTTGATCACATGACGCACCGGAACATAAACTGACATTTTATAGTGACACAAAGGGTGTTCCGGTTACACCCCCCATGGGATTTGATAGAGCTAGTAAACATACTGCACATATCGTCTACTACATATTAGCCACCTCCTGTCTAAATTCCAAAATAAAAAGAGACAGGCTTGTACATTAATATACAATTATAAGGTCAAAATAAATTAATATGTCAACAAACATATTATTGCTATGAACGTCTTCCCAACCAAATGGTTCATATGCATAACTAATGACCTTACAACGCAGTGACCAATACAGACAATAAAATCAAACCATGAAGAGGTGCAATAGGGAACAGGTGCATAAAGTGCAAGTGCAAAATATAATACAATATCATCTTATCGTGACTGATATTAACAGCATATCTGTCACCAGATGAAAAATAGTCAGGGAGGCACAAGGCTGACACAGCTAATTTCTTTCAACTAAAGTGCAAGTGCATAAAGAACATAGATGAAGTCCACATAGTATCTAACTATACTCTAATACTTGGATAATCCATCAGGATATTTACTAAATACTAAAGGTGCACATACTAGTTGATAAATACATTCCATGTGTATGATGTATCTAAAAAGACTATAGAGTTACGTAAGGGAATACAAAAACGATCATTTCTAGAGGAATCAGAAAAAATTAGATAAATGTGGAGAATTGAAGACAGCTTGAAACCCGTCACATAAAACCGTCCAAAAACCCCACCAACACCAAGTTAAAACAAAGTAAAACAAGGTAAAAAAAACAAGGTTAAAAACCAATTTTAAGAGACAGGTCATAGCTATCCCCAAGACAGGTCGATAAATTATCTATACAGTACAAGCAAGCATGAATATTATACAGGTCCATTAAAGAGCAATCAACAATAAATAAATGTGGTTAATGTAAAAACAGCTTACAACCCGCCATAAAAAAACGGTCAAAATCCTCGCTATCACCAAGTCAAACCGCAGGTAAAAACCAGGTAAAAACAGGTTGTTGCTCCTTCTGCCTTCCCCCGCCCTTTGCAGAGGATCGCTGATAGTTGGCGGAGCATGCCAAACGTAGGAAATTTATTTCAAAGCACAAATAAAGCGATCACTCGGAGGTCTGCAAACACCAGTGGTTGATTTTATTCCAGGTGCCTGGAATAAAATCAACCACTGGTGTTTGCGGACCTCCGAGTGATCGCTTTATTTGTGCTTTGAAATAAATATAAATATAAATATATATATATAT
Source organism: Calotriton arnoldi (assembly GCA_963921515.1). Classification (NCBI taxonomy): domain Eukaryota; kingdom Metazoa; phylum Chordata; class Amphibia; order Caudata; family Salamandridae; genus Calotriton; species Calotriton arnoldi. The sequence continues at coordinate 54,820 of CAWUFW010023459.1, forward strand.
CCTCCGTACTCCTTTTCTTCCAACGTTCCACTGCTCAGAACCAAAAAAGGCACGAACTCCGCTTGATAAGTGCAATCTTAGTTTATTTTTCTGTGCATAGCCGCCATGACGCGTTTCAAACCACCAAGGTCCTTGATCACATGACACACTACGTTTTTTTCTCCCCGTTTTTAAAGTGACAAGTGCATTTCTTTCTTTTTCCAAACATAGTGAAACTGGAAAACAGACTACCCGTGTGTTTTCCACATCTACACTTTGAGGTTTCACCTCTGTTTACAAATTATTACTCTGTTTACATCATATATGTTTACATAAATGTGCAAGCATTAGATTTGATCTTTGATACCTGTGTCAATATATTGTGCAAATCAGTACTTCTAAAATTCTGTACACTTTGCCAAATAAACCCAGTTCAGATAAATGCATAAAACTTAAAAATCATGATTAAAAAAGTCAAACATCATCAACCATGTGCAAAATACGCATTTGGTTACTAAAATAGTATAAATACATATTTTAAAATGGTGTGCTTTCTATATATCAAATAATCATGATTTCATTAATATTTGTGCAAAATAAGCAAATGTATGAAACATTTCTTTTACCCGTAAACAGTTGATTTAATTTTTGAGTGAATATCCTCTATGTGCAAAATGTATTTTTTTAAAAATGTTAGTGCATTTGTCTCCACCCGTAAAAGTGCTTCAGTGCAAAATAATTTGTGTGTTGTTACATGAGCCCATGTTTTACAACTACGCTAAAAAGAGAATTCGTACTGGGGGATGAGGTTCAGCATAATAAAACCATAATGGATAAAGAAGTATTCCTGTGTGTTCAATTTATGTACCAATCTAAGATTAAAACATTGTTTCAGTTAAAGCCAGGTGTGTAAGTCTTCCGTCGTTGTTGAGCCCATGCGGACTCTTACTATCTTACTATCTAGTTCTAAAATGTATTTTGTTTCGAGTCGCCTTAGAAGAGCCCCCCTGTTTCCTCCTCTTCTTGGTGGAGGGACACTATCTATTGCATAATACTTTAAATGATCCAAACTGCTAGAATGGACCTCTTCAAAGTGGTGGGCCACCGGATACGTAGTATCTTTGTTAATGATGGCCTGCTATATATATATTGAAGATATGAGACTCCTGCAGGAACATTTGTTTTGATGAATTCTTTCTCGGGGTTAAATTTAATGAGTGCGCACTACGTGACACAAATGAAACAGACTGGAGTACTCATTTTGGAAAGGCAGCAGTGCATTCCTTGAAATGGGATGTGAGATTAGGGCACTGAGAGACTTGGAGCATTTTCAAACTTCCTGAATGCATGTTTATATTGGATTGATGTGTCTACAAAAAGGGGGGACTAAGGGCTTTTTTTACAAGGTCCAGCATACATGCCCAACAATTGATCAATACAGAAGGGTATGCAGTTCCTGACTGAATAATACAGGTTGCATAAGAGAGCAACCGCTCACTTAATATCTAGATAGAGGAGGGGAATTCCTCTTTTTGGAATAAAGGCCCTCACACACCCAGCCAGCTAGGTGTCATGCTTCATCATTGGGTCTGTTCCTTGTCGGGTCGGTGCTGCAATACCCGATGGGCACCCTCGAAGGGGCTCTTTGGCGGAGATCTTTTATTCCTTGCTGTAAGGTGCAGTGTGTGTGAGGGGCCTAGTGAGTGTAGATGTAAAAGGAAGTGAGGCTAAAATGGGAAATAGAGGTCCAATCAGAACTATTTTAATGAGTATGGCACCTATCCTGATTAAAACTAAGGGGCCGATTCCGATTCGGGCCGGAAATCTCTCCAACCGAGCCGGATCCGGAGAGATTTCCGACCGAGCCGGACTCCAGCAATCCGACCGAGCGAGTACGATGCGGCCGTATGCTGCCCGACTCGATTCGGTCGGACTCCCATTGAAGTCAATGGGAGCCGGTCGTACAACGCGTACACGGGCTCCCATTGACTGAATGGGCACGTTGCGAACAGGGGGGCCCCCTACAGTGGGTACGCGTTGGTGCAACTCGCACCACACATGCATGTTTAGGGGGACCCTTGGGTCCCCCCTGTGTGTGACTCACGCAGCTACGTGTGCAGGGGGTCCGACACAGACCCCCGAAGTCCGGCTCCGACAGCTCTTTGGAGCCGGATGCTACGAGTCGGTCGGGCTGTTCGAAGCGTGCATCGTACTTGCTCGGTCGGGTTACGTCTCCGTTGCGTGGTGCGAGCCGTGTCCGTACAAGTCGGTCGGAGCGGTTCGGACCCGGGAACGAGTCGGTCGGCGATTTCGCGTACGCTCGCATCGTACTTGCTCGCGCGGACGCCCGTACTGAATCGGTCAGAAACTAGGCCTCCGAATCGGATCCGGTAAAGCCGAATCCGATTCGGTGCCCTACCGGCCGAGATCGGAATCGGCCCCTAAGTGTGGTGCACCCCTGCAGTAGTGTTACAGGGTACCGCGCTCTAAGGTCAACATGTTTCTTGCCTAACTGTCATGTAGACGGCAATTATTCAGTCAGGAACTCCATACCCTTCTGTATTGATACATTGGATTGATGTCATAGGAGACTGTAATTTGAAAAGTACACATTGCAAGACCTTTTTAGCAGACTTCATTTAAGTGAGCAGCTGTGGATGATCAATAAGTGCGTTTTGTCAATTAAATAAGTCATTTAACATGATGAGCAACACACATTGTATGATTTGAGTTAACAATGGTTAAGGTATTAAGTTGTGTATTTATTTCATGTATACAACATCGTTTTAAATGCCTAAAGCAATTATGACCAATTTTGATGGTTCTAGGTATATTTCCTGAGTGTTTGATAATTATTACAATGTATTGTTTTATTTGAAAGAATATGAGAGCAATGTTTCTATTTTTTTATGTTTGAAAAGTACAGAAGTATTTTCTTTATGTTTATGTTACCTTGAGTGTATATACGGGTCACAAAATGGTGCTTTTTCAGATGATGAAGTGTTGACACAGCCGAAACGCGTCCTCTGTCCAGAGTGGCCTGTTTTAAATAAACCTTCATGAGATTTCTTCTGTCCTAGAGTGCCGTTTCTTTCTTACACATGGAAGGATTTTTTCTGGCATATATATATATTTATATATATTAGGCCTGGACGGTGAACTCCGCTCCGTTCGCTGAGTTTTCTGAGTTTCCCACACTCCACAGAGCAAGCGGAGTTTCCGAAAAACTCCGTTCCTTGTAGCGGAGTAGAGTTTTTTCCTTGCTCGAGCTCGCCAACGTTATGATGGCAAGCGCGAGCGAGGAAAATCCAACACTACACCACCTTCCAGTGAGATTTCTCAACACGGGCGGTCGCGGCTGGTCGCTGTCGCTCACATTGAGAAAGCTGCTGTTCACGTTGAGGAAGCTGTCACTCAAGTAGAACTTCTACTCGAGTGGCAGGAAGAAGCAGCACCCTCTTGCGCTGCGCGTGGTGCCATTCATGCTGATTTTCCAGCATAAAACAAGTACCCGGCGTTAAAAATCAGCGCAACGTAACGTACTCCGCCTCTTACAGAACTCTGCGTATTGTGGCGACGTTTTTTTGCACAGAACTCCGCGAACTCGGCCCAGGCCTATTATATATATATATATATATATATATATATACACACACACAGTGTATAAGTATATAGTTATGCATAGTATTAAATATTAGTATAATGTATTACATTTACATTACATGATATTAGTGTTATATATTTAATAAGTACTACTTTAAATTGTATATATATTAAAAAATTATATTTTTGCATGTTTTTGAATGATATTAGTGTCAATGATATTTTTCCTGATATTTTTCTACTTGCGTTATAAGTATAGGAATACAATATTATGGTAGACAATATTTTTGACACAAGATTTTTATCATAGATAATTTTCACCACAATATTGTGTCAATGATCCTAAGGGAAGGCTATTAGAACTGGGGATTGAGCTGCAGTAATAAAAATATGAGCTGAGATGTATGTCTGTAAAATATTTCCTGTGTACATGTAAATGGTAAAGGCAGTATAAATAAAAATGAAAGTATGAAAGTGAAACATTTTCAATGTTAATGTTGGCCATATCGATGTTTACTTGAACCATATGGTTAACTTGCTTGTTAAAGGTATGCACATGGAGTTGTTTATTGGAACAATCAGAGGAAAATAACCTTTGGAATAAGATAGTAGAGAGAACAACAGAAACGAAGAGGAAAACAGGGTAAGGTCAGACAAAGGGTCTAATTACGACTTTGGCGGTACGGGGACTGCCGTCGTCGTTTGGTGGTCCAACGGCACACTACCCTAGAGGCCCTACCACTGGATTACAATGCGGTCAGGTGGACCACCACAAGACTCCTGCAAGACTGCAGCCACCACCAAGATCTCTGGTCCCTCGGCGGGAGCCGTGTTGACAGCGGCGGTCAATGGTGGCTTTTCATCGGCACCACTGTGGGTATTACGACCTGCCTTTCAGCAGACCTTTTCATGGCTGTGAGATGGCCATGAAAAAGTCAGCATAAAGACAGGTAAAAGGGCGACATAAAAGGTCCCCAGGACAAACAGGCCCATGTGGCGGGGGCACATGTTGTACCCCCCTATGCTACTCATGTTGGTTCAAGCACTGTTTCCCATGGATAACATGGTTCATGGAAACAGTGCACCCGACTTGCTGGTAGCACAGCAGTGCTGCCTTGGCTGCACCGCCATAACACCAGCAGCCCTGTGATAATGTTGTAATGCTGCGGTCTGGATGCTGCGCCTTGGCAGCGTTCTCCGGACCACCGCCACTACTGCCAAACTTGTAATCAGCCCCAAAGTCCTTCCTGAAAGAACTGATTCCTAGTAATCAATAAACAGAGGGATAGAAGTTGGAAGAAAACTAAAAAAGAAAAAACAAGAAATCACTAAGAATTCATATATTTGTTTTAATCCTTTAATTCAAGACCTTTCTATTTACCTGGGTAGTTTCTGAGAGTCATCTGCTGGTAGTGAGGAGGATGAAAAGGCACTTTTCATGATTTGGAACAAGCTGGAGGGCTACAAGAAAAACAGAAAAAAGAGAAAAATATTTTCTTCATAAGACCCTTTATTTATTGACCCACTGAATGATAATAGAGACTCTACAGCGTATAGGTGAAGTGGATGCTCGTTGTGAGCTTATTTCACACGCATAACAGATGCAAAACTGCAAGTGTTGCTCTGCCCATATGCATAACAGGTACAGCATTGTCCAGCATCAGCTGTTCAAGTTTGTCTAAAAAATGTAAATAGTGCAACCCTGGGCAAACTTCCCTTCAATAGGGTGAATGTGGCATTAGCCAGTGAAAGTGAAAGCCTGTCTTAAATACAACACACAAGTTGAACACTGGGTATCAGAAATGAACGTTTGCCTATCATGCAACAGCAGGCACAGCACTGGGACATTCTAATACAAGCTTCACTTACTCAAACAGAATAAGTAGAGTATTGGGCAGCAGCAGTGAATGCAAGGTTGCCACAAATCCAAGTATGAAAATAGGCAAAAAGTGAAAGGTTTATACACATTTGAACTGCGGTCTGGTGACTCTGCATAGAAAAATTCAGCTATCAGTCTACCTCTGTTTACTGATTTTCGAGAACTGTCAACAAGAGAAGTAAAACAGCTAATGGAGAATAGTGAGACATCAGGATCCCTGTCGGACATTTGTCCATTGAAATATCTGAAGGTGATTAAAGTGCCTATAGCGCCCTGAACTAGAAAACTGGAGCTTCATTCATAACAGGGTAGGTCCATGCTGATTTCAAGCAAATCTCCATTATCTGTCATAGCTTCTGGAGAAAGAAGCCACTTTATAACTGCAATAATTGAAGGAGACTTCAAGTTATTCAACCCTACTCTAACGGGCTTCATGCCAAATGTGGGGGCAGAATCAGTTATTGTTTCAGCAGTTGATGACCTAACAATGATCGCAGATAATGGCAGTGTAGGAGCAGCAATTTTGTTAGACCTGAGAGCAGCATTTGACAATATTTATCATGAACTACTGTTAGACCCGCTCAACAGGCTAAACGTGAATGGCAACAGCCATCAAGAGTTATTAACATTCCTGGAAGAAAAGATCCCAGGTGGATCAGATAACAAATTTCAGGCCTTCTTTCTTTCCAGTCAACTGTGGAGTCCCACAAAGGGTTACCATTAGCCTCTTTGTTGTTAATCCTTTAAGTTAGTCCACTGACCTTCGTCTTACAGTAATTCAATTTCAATTTTGTTATTTGGTGTAAATCCGTTCAGCAGTTTGGAGATATTAACAGAAATCTAAATTTGGATATCTAGAGGCGTGAACCCTTCACGACACCTACACAGAGCTTCACAAACCCTCGCGCTAGAAGTCATGCTGACATTAGCTGGCCACAACCTTTGTCGAAAGTTGTGACCGCCATTTTCAAAATCAGGAGACGGGCCTGGGTGATGAAATTTGACGCTATAACATAAAGAAGGGGTCAGAGTAGAAGTATTTGACCCCGTGGGTGCATTTTAGGGGTATCTGAGGGACCCCTTATGAGTTATAATATCCCACAAGCCATTATTTTTGCCACGTGGTAGAAGTCGCAGACCCATTGTGACCCTCAGCACAGCCCACCCGTGTAAAGTTGCGGCGGAGTCGGAAACCTTGCCAAAATTGTTAAAATCTATATACATTCATGCACTCACTTGCACACTAATGCTTATACTCATTGACCCACATTCATACATTCAGACACAGATACAGTCAGCCACTCACGCACCCACTCACAGACCCACTCAGACTCTCATGCACCCACTCACAGACCCACTCAGAGACTCATGGACCCACTCAGATACTCATGCACCCACTCACTCACCCACTCATAGGCTCACACATCCATTCACAGACCTACTCAAAGACTCATATACCAGTGACAGACCCACTCAGGAACTCATGCACCCACTCACTCAGCCACTAAGAGTCTCGCACACCCACTTACAGACCCTCTCAGATACTCATGCATACACAGACCCACTAAGAGGCTCATGCACTCACTCAGAGGCTAACTCAGACCCTCACACACCTATTCACTCATCCACTCAGAAGCTTATGCACCCACTCAGACCCACTCAGGCACTCATGTACCCACTCACAAACCCATTGAGACACTTGCACCTATTCACAGACTCACTCAGAGACTGGTACACCCACTCACAAACCAACTTAGAGACTTATACTCACTCACTCTCAGAACTACTCAGACACTCACATGCCCACTTACTCACTCACTCAGAAGCTTATGCACCCACTTACAGACCCACTCCGACACTTACAGACCCATTTATATTCTCATGCACTCACTCACACATCCACTAACAGACTCATGCAACCACTCGCAGATCCACACAGACACTGACAGACCCATTCACCTAACAACACAGCCACTCACAGATCTACATAGGTACTCACAGACCCACTCACAGACCCATACAGCCACTCACACATCCACTCTCTGACCTATACACCCACTCACACATCCACTCTCAAAGGTTACAGGTTAAAGTTAGGAAATAAAATTTAAAAAATCCTTTGAAATTCAATAAAAAAACAAAGGTTACAGGGATGTTATAGTTAGGAAATAACATTAAAACCTGTAGAAATTTACCCAAAAAAACCAAAGGTAACATGGACATTATAGTTAGGGAATAGAATTTAAAAACCTTAGAAATTCACTGTAAAAACCTAAGTTTATAGAGTCGTTATAGTTAGGCATTCAGCAGTTGCCTGAGTGAACTATAACTTATGCCTCTGCAATGCACTGCTTATGGCCTCACATATTACATCACTCATGACATGGTCAGTGACATCACTGATTATATCACTGATATCATCTCAGATGACATCACTGATGACATCACTGATTATATCATCCACAGAACCACTCACAAACCCACACACACCCCATACAACCTCTCATGCACCCACTAACACACTCATGCAATCACCTACATACCCAGTCACATATCAATACAACCACTCACATACCCACTCACTCACCCATGCAGCACTGACACACACCCTTATTCACACATACAGTTACTTACATAACCACTCACTCACTGATACAACTCACACAGCCACACACTCACCCTTACAACTACTCACACACTTATTAATTCAACTATACAGTCACTCACAGAGCCAGTTATTCACCAATCCATCCTCTCAACATAGCCATTCACTCATCCACACAACTACTAACACACCCACTCATACACCCACGCAATTGCTTACATACCTACTCACTCACCCATTCATCCACTTACACATATACTTACTCACCATATAGCCACTCACATGCCAACTAACTCACCCATACAATCACTCATACACCCATTCACTCACCCACACAGCCACTTACATACACATTGACACATCCATACAACCACTCACACAGACACTGACTGAACAAAACATGCACTGACACACCTACTCACTTACCCATACATCCACTCAAGCAGCCAGTCACTCGCCCATACACCCACTTATATGCTCAGTCACTAACTCATAGATCCTCTCACACAGTTACTCATTCCCCCATGGAGCCACTGACACACACACTCACCCACCCATACAGCATCTGACAGAGGCACTCTTCTACCTATACAGGCCCTCACACACACATGCTCTCTCATCAAAAGAGCCACTCCCACAACCAGACCCATACACATACTCACACACCTGCTTACGTACACATACAACCACTCACACACCCATGCAGCCACTCAGACACACACCCATACACATAATACATCTTAGAAGTAGTATCACTCATTAGTAGTGCACCTGGTATACTAATCTAACGTTTGTAGTAGGTTAATATATATCTTTAACACTCATAAACTCACAGCCAACACTTACACTCACTCAACGATGTCATCACAGATGTCATCATGTCACTGACCATGTCATGAGTGATGTAATATGTGAGGTCATAAGCAGTGCATTGCAGAGATATAAGTTATAAGTAGCTCAGGTAACTATAACTGCTGAATTTCTTGTTTTTTTCAGTGAATTTCTAAGGATTTTTAACTCTATATCCTAACTATAACGTCCCTGTAACCTTTGTTTTTTTAGTGATATATATAATATACACTTTGAAAAAGGCTTATGCCGAAACGCATCAGTGCATTAAGTTTACAAAATAAAGCTGATTGAAACTCGCCACCTAGAGTGCCCGCTGTCTTTACGGTCAACGATCATAGCCTGGATATCTATCTATCTATCTATCTATCTATCTATCTATCTATCTATCTATCTATCTATCTATCTAGATATAGCTATATATAGATATATATAGACATATACATATATATATATGTATATTGATATATATCTATAGATAGTTATAGATATATATAAAGAGAACACTCCGCTCTGCATCATATATATAGCCTGACAAGGGCCTTGAACCTATCTGCCCGTGAGTGCCAGCCACGAGGGTGTTTCTTCTGTTTGTTTAATATGTGGCCTCAACCCGGCCACGGCATGGCACCGCTGCGAGATCCTAGCAGAACCGCTCCTGTTACACTTGGCAGGATAGCGGTATGGGTGGCCTGGAGGTTGCCTTGTGTTACGGCTGTCAGCGGAACTCATTGGTCCCTTCTTTTTACAACTTTTGTGCAGAAACGAGGCGGCAGACACCCCACTTGGGATTTATATGTTTTTTCATGGACTACATGCCCCTGTATGCATTGTGACTCACTTGAGACAGACTTCCTGTATCAAAATGAAATAAAAGGAGGACTTCCTGTAGCCCATTTGCCTGCCGCTTGCCGTTTTGAATGGTTCATGATGAAGGGATTGTTTCCCGAAACGCGTCAACCAATGCTTCTGAGGGGTCCGTGTATATTATGAGAGCCGTCAGCCTGACAAGGGCCTTGAACCCATCTGCCCGTGAGAGCCAGCCACAAGGGTGTTTCTTCTGTTTGTTTAATATGTGGCCTCAACCCGGCCACGGCATGGCACCGCTGCGAGATCCTAGCGGAACCGCTCCTGTTACACTTGGCAGGATAGCGGTATGGGTGGCCTGGAGGTTGCCTTGTGTTACGGCTGTCAGCGGAACTCATTGGTCCCTTCTTTTTACAACTTTTGTGCAGAAACGAGGCGGCAGACACCCCACTTGGGATTTATATGTTTTTTCATGGACTACATGCCCCAGTATGCATTGTGACTCACTTGAGACAGACTTCCTGTATCAAAATGAAATAAAAGGAGGACTTCCTGTAGTCCATTTGCCTGCCGCTTGCCGTTTTGAATGGTTCATGATGAAGGGATTGTTTCCCGAAACGCGTCAACCAATGCTTCTGAGGGATCCGTGTATATGAGAGCCGTCAGCCTGACAAGGGCCTTGAACCTATCTGCCCGTGAGTGCCAGCCACGAGGGTGTTTCTTCTGTATATATATATATATGTGGGAGGCAGTGGCCCTGCAGCGAGGAGGTCACTTGGCATTCAGCGCTTGGCTCAGTCCTCTCCCTGTCTCGATATGCCCTACTCAGAAGACCGGTGTGGCTCATGGTGACTGGGCACCGTGTAATGCGGTGAGGACTATGGGGCTAATCGAAATTTTTGCATACAGGTCTCCCCGACCCCGCTTTGGGAATTTTCTCGCATGGTATAACGCAGCTGCGAAAGGGAAGACTTTCTGATATAAGGCTTATATGGTTGGCCCCAGATGTACGGGACTAAATTCATTTTGAGCACCTTGGGGGTCCGAGCTTGAGGACGCAATGTTAGCAAAGATCAGCATGTTGGGAAAGAGGATGACGTATTTGACATTACTTGAGAGGACGCCGCAGCAATGAGTATGCGCCCGCAGCGCTCATGTTTATCAGCATAAGCACGAACTTCAGTGGCTGCACAGGCATTGTCCTCCAATATTTTTACAACAACACTAAGGCATTATGGGAGATGTAGTCCCGGCCGGCAGAACTGGAGACTATGGGGTCGATTCCGATTCGGGCCGGAAAAAGCACCGACCGACTCGGAGCCGGAAAAATTACCGACCGACACGTACCAGTGGCGCCCGACACGCCAAGTACGATGCAAGCCGCGATAAATCCGACCGACACGTCAGGAAACCAAGCCGACCGACCGAGCCGCTCGGAAAATAGCAATCCGGCCGGAAAAACACGCGAATTCAACCGACCGACACGCACCCGGAACAAATCCGACCGAATCGTACCCGCCAACTCCAACCCGCAAAGTACGATGCAAGGCGCGAAAACACGACCGAGTCGGACGGAGGACAAGCCATACGACCGACACGCATACAAAACCGAGCCGAAGCAACACAATACACCGCGACCGACGCGTACGCAGCATACAAAACTGCACAAACACAGCGTGAACGAAACGGAAAACACCGTACGAGACCAATGCAGGGTCCGACTCGGTCACAAGAACGTTTCCAACATACACAAACAGCACAAAGGAAAAATCAACCAAAAAAGGCCAAACAAGCAATTACCAAGCCAATAAATACTGGGGGGTGGGGACAGAGAACAAAGACACACCCACAACTCCACCTATATAAAGGACACAAATCACTACCATGAGCCTTTGCAAATGCCATTCCACTGCCAGCACCCAAGAGAAAGCAACCACACACCCACAGCTCATCCCTCACACAAGCCACACACCAGCAGCACACCAACAAATACCTACCTCACATACACCCAGCACAACACACACCCACACACCCTCACCTGCACACCAACACACACATCACCCACCATCACCACCCATCACCATGCCCCCAAGAAGAATCACAAGTTCCTAGATTGTGAATTGGAAGTCCTGGTAGACGAGATCCTCAGGGTAGAGCCACAGCTGTTTGGCACATTGGTCCAACAGACCCCCATGTCGCAGAAAACCAAGATGTGGGAGAGGATCATCAACAGGGTGAACGCCCAATCACCATGTCGGCGCACAAAGACCGACATCCAGAACAGGTGGTATGACGTGCGCAGGAGGGTACGGAAACTGCTGAAGCAAGACTACATCAACAGCCAACACACCGGCAGTGGCCCTCCTGCCAAGCCAATATACCTCAGGCCCTGGGAGGAGAAGGTGCGGGCCATCCTACCGCCAGTGAGCATATATGGACTAGAGGACATCCCAGAGCCTGGTGAGTACACAACAAATGTACACAATATACTGCCACAAAACACACACACATCACTGTCAAGGGGAAAGTCAAACCATGCACTCATAGCAATCACACAGCAACCAGAACAGAATCATCCCAAAATGTGTATGTCAGTCAGAGAAACACAACACATGCCATCAAAAAAGTCACATCCAACTGTGCCAACACATGTACAAACACAACCACAACTACAGCTAGGCAGTGGCACAAATAGAACCAACAAACACATCCACACATGTAGCCACCACAACAACACCAACACACAGTGAAGACCACTCAAAGGAAGGAATTCTGTGTATGCTGGCCAAGTCAGTGTAGCCAATAGCATCATGGGAGTCGCAGTCACACATATTGCCCCCACAACTGTCCCATCAACACCACCATGAACCATGCGCACATCACAGGGAGTGGAGAAGGACTCACAAGATGGCTGACACTGGCTACTGCTGTGAGGAGCACAAGGCCCTGCTGGCAACTGTGCACCAACAAACAGCAGGACACCACTGACTGACATCCTGAGAGACAACTTACACTCCCTGCAATGCAAGCACGTTCCATGGTGGGATATCTGGCTGGCTGGGTGGGAAGGGGGACTTGCAGCACTGACCATAGTCACCAGCACCTCCCCTCACACCCCCCCAACACAAACTCCACAGTACCCACCTGGTAGAAAGCAATGCCCTCCATCCTAACACAAGATCCCACAAAGCACCACCACCCTGGGTTATGTTGTGTGAAGCACAGGGACACTCTTGGGACTCTTAGCCAAACAACTGCCAGGACAACACTCCCAGCCATCCTGTCAGCACAGCCAGCCCACCCCACAGGGAAGCAGAGTCAAAGGAAGGAAGCATGGGCATGCTGGGAAGGGGGTGGAGGCAATAGCATGATGGGAGTCGTAGTCAGACATTGCTCAGCCTCACAACTGGCCCATCAACACCACCCTGAACCATGCTCACATCACAGGGAGTGGAGAAGGACTCACAAGATGGCTGACACTGGCTACTGCTGTGGGGAGCACAAGGCCCTGCTGGCAACTGTGCACCAACAAACAGCAGGACACCACTGACTGACATCCTGAGAGACAACTTACACTCCCTGCAATGCAAGCACGTTCCATGGTGGGATATCTGGCTGGCTGGGTGGGTGGGAAGGGGGACTTGCAGCACTGACCATAGTCACCAGCACCTCCCTCACACCCCCCCAACACAAACTCCACAGTACCCACCTGGTAGAATGCAATGCCCTCCATCCTAACACAAGATCCCACAAAGCACCACCACCCTGGGTTATGTTGTGTGAAGCACAGGGACACTCTTGGGACTCTTAGCCAAACAACTGCCAGGACAACACTCCCAGCCATCCTGTCAGCACAGCCAGCCCACCCCACAGGGAAGCAGAGTCAAAAGGAAGGAAGCATGGGCATGCTGGGAAGGGGGTGGAGGCAATAGCATGATGGGAGTCGTAGTCACAGACATTGCTCAGCCTCACAACTGGCCCATCAACACCACCCTGAACCATGCTCACATCACAGGGAGTGGAGAAGGACTCACAAGATGGCTGACACTGGCTACTGCTGTGGGGAGCACAAGGCCCTGCTGGCAACTGTGCACCAACAAACAGCAGGACACCACTGACTGACATCCTGAGAGACAACTTACACTCCCTGCAATGCAAGCACGTTCCATGGTGGGATATCTGGCTGGCTGGGTGGGTGGGAAGGGGGACTTGCAGCACTGACCATAGTCACCAGCACCTCCCCTCACACCCCCCAACACAAACTCCACAGTACCCACCTGGTAGAATGCAATGCCCTCCATCCTAACACAAGATCCCACAAAGCACCACCACCCTGGGTTATGTTGTGTGAAGCACAGGGACACTCTTGGGACTCTTAGCCAAACAACTGCCAGGACAACACTCCCAGCCATCCTGTCAGCACAGCCAGCCCACCCCACAGGGAAGCAGAGTCAAAAGGAAGGAAGCATGGGCATGCTGGGAAGGGGGTGGAGGCAATAGCATGATGGGAGTCGTAGTCACAGACATTGCTCAGCCTCACAACTGGCCCATCAACACCACCCTGAACCATGCTCACATCACAGGGAGTGGAGAAGGACTCACAAGATGGCTGACACTGGCTACTGCTGTGGGGAGCACAAGGCCCTGCTGGCAACTGTGCACCAACAAACAGCAGGACACCACTGACTGACATCCTGAGAGACAACTTACACTCCCTGCAATGCAAGCACGTTCCATGGTGGGATAACTGACTGGGTGGGTGGGTGGGAAGGAGGTCTGGCTGTCAACCAAACACAATCAATGCAGACCATGTTCACACCCCAGAGAATACATAGAAATGCCCAAATAATGCAGGACAATGTGCCACACCAATATCAACCCCTGACTGTGACGACTTAGGACAATACAATGTACAGGCCCGCACCCCGAGGCACAGTCACAACTGTCAGGTGTGTCAACCACTGATGCCTGCAGAAACATGACATACATTGTTTGTGTCTCCCAAAAACAGGTGATGATAGGGACACAGCAGCAGACGCTGAGGAGTCCCAGTCCCAGGCTCAAGAGGATGCCGAGCTCACTGGCGTCGTACAGCCTCTGTCCTCCTCGGACGATGAAGAACAACCTGGCACATCCGGTGCAAGTCAACATGCTGCACCAGCAGGACCACCAGCTGCAGCACCAGCAGGTCCACCAGCTGCACCCCTGCACCCACCCCTCCAACGACTGTCACCACGAATACCATCCCTGCCGACATGGACAGAATAAGGAACAACACCAGCGCAGTGACCCTGGACCAACCTGGGGCCATGGACACCACCACCACCACCAACCCCCAAGGTGGACCAGGGTTATCTGTGCGTGCAACTGCACACACTGCACATGTCAGCAGGGGTGGTGGGAGGGGTGGGAGACAGAGGTCGCTGCTTGCAGACGTTGCTGGTGTGCATGAAGACCCACAACTGGTACGCATAGCTGATGCGTACCAGTCCAGCACCGGAGAGCTCAGCCAGGTAGTGGGGCTCCTCAGAGACATCAAACAGCAGCAGGCTGCCCATCATGCCCGCTTGGACTCCCACATGTCCCACGTGGAGTCACACATGTCACGTGTGGACTCCCACATGTCACGTGTGGACTCCCACATGACCCGCGTGGAGTCCAAGTGGGATGTACTACATGAGATGACGGCGGTGCACAGGGACATTTTACAATGCCTCCGCCAGATGAACAGCAACCAGTCCACACCTCCCTGTGTGCCAACAACATCTGGCACCGAACAAACTGCAACTGCCACAGGGAGGGAGGAGGACTCTGGCGGAGAGTCCCCTGCACCGCAGCAGCCTGCACTTGAGGGCCCCCCCAAGAAGAGGGGTCGTCCGAGGAGGGGAAAGTGAGAGGCTGATGGCCAAGCGCAACTCCCAGGAAGCCTGAACCTGTTCTGGATTTTCGCCTTTGTGCACAGACTGTTCACCCTGTTGATGGCAACACTACTCCCACACATTGCATGGGGAGTACAAGTTGGAACAATGTGTCAGACAACTGTGGCCCCGATACTGGGGATCCTGTCTACCTGGACTTTCTATTCATCTAGGAACTTGGGATTGCAAGATTCATGTACAGCACAATCCATCCTATGCACTATTATCACAGATGTATCACAATAAACACAATAATACACCATACTTGCCTCTGTCGTGATTCCAACGTGGGTGCTGTTATGGGGTTGATGAACAGCAAAATTACACTGTGTATGCGAACTGCAACAGCAAGGACAACACAGGCATGTGAGTACAGGCAACGTGACACATATGAGGGAGACACACCACCAGGGCTACACAACACATACACACCTAGGCCATCTGACTCATTGCCTACACTGATGTTGCCAGGGAAGACGGTGCAATGCACAGACACCACACCCATTCCCAGTTGTAGTCAAGTAGCCCACAGGTGCAGTAAGCAAATGGCAGTCAAATGTGTGACCACAGACAACGCACATCACTAAGTGAAGCACAGGTTTATTACACAGTAGCAACATGCCGTAACCACTACAGATGCAAGGTAACCCCACCTGGTAGCGGGCACACAGTCAACAACTGTAGACAGAAGGAAGTCCATGGGTGTGGCGCACATCACCTGTAGGGACACAACAGCTACCAGCCTGGATGTGCAATCACGTCGTCGGTGGACACAGTTGACCAAACGAATCTGAAAGTACCCTGTGAAGGACAGAAATGACACACAGTCAAAAGCAATGCAGTACAGGACAGAACAGCAAAACTCATGCACAATACATGTTACAAGATACCCACCCAGAACCAAGTTAGCATGTCAACACTGTTGGGGAGTACAGCCCACCTGTCACCACACATCACAACACACATCCTGTCAAGTAGCCCATGGACACACTCCAACAGCACCAGAGCACCACCCACACATCATGCCAACTCACATCATTCACATGACACCTCAGGATACTCACATTCAGCTAAAGAAGTTGGTGATGAGCTGTGTGCGGACATCACCATCACCATCATCATCATCATCGTCACTGGCATCGTGGTCCAGGCCAGGATCCTCCACAGGTGGCGGATGTTGGTCATCGTCATCCTGGATGAGAGGCAACTCCTTCCGCACTGCCAGGTTGTGGAGCATGCAGCAGACGATGATAATCTTGCACACTTTCGCAGGGGCATATGGGAGGGACCCTCCGGTCTTGTCCAGGCAGCGGAAGCGGCTCTTCAGGAGACCAAAGGTCCGCTCAATCACTCTCCTGGTCCGACCATGTGCCTCATTGTAGCGCATCTGGGCAGGTGTCACAGGGTTCCTGAGGGGTGTCAGCAACCACGGCATGTTGGGGTATCCCGAGTCACCTACGGACAGACAAGTGCACATCAGCTGACTTGGAAAAGTGGGCGGAATACTACAGATCAGATCACACACAATGGCACAAAGTCAGTACACACCGACAAGCCAGGCACGCTGGTTCTGCATCTGTGCCATCAACCTGGGGATGCGACTACTCCTCATCACAAAGGCATCGTGTGCTGAACCAGGGAAACGGGCACACACGTGTGTGATGGTCATGTCTGCAAGACACACCACCAGTGCATTGACCGAGTGGTAGTGCTTGCGGTTCCTGTAGGCCTGCTCCTGGGCCTGTGGTGGTACCAAAGCCACATGTGTCCCATCAATGGAGCCAATGACATGCGGCATCCTCCCCAGGGCATAAAAGTCACTCTTCACGTCAGTGAGTCGTCGCAGTCTAGGGAAATAGATGTACCGGTTCAGGAAGAGCAACATTGCCGCCAAAACATCGCGGAGCACACGGCTGAACATGGTCTGTGACATCCCACCAGCAGACGCCACAGTATGTTGGAAGGTACCGGTGGCAAAGAAGTGTAGGGCTGCCATCACCTTCACCTTGGGGGTCAGCGCTGTAGGATACGGCCGGCCAGGCTGCAAATGTGGGGACAACTGCACTGCCAAATCCTCAATCAGCTGCCTGGTGAAGCGGTACCGTCGGATGCTGTCCCGTTCCACCATCGTTGCCAGGTCTGGGAATGGCCGATGGACAGCAGGAGCCCTGCAGTGCAGAGGAGAAGTAAGCAAGATCGTCAGTCACCCCACATATGCGGCATTGAACACACTCAAGATCCCAACATACATCATCATGAGGCACAACTACATGAAGTGTGCAGTACCGGAACGACATGTATGGTACATACATGGCCAACATCTGTCAACACGGTCCTAAAGGTGGCATCAATTTGTCCCAGGTTGGCCCATTGGATATCATGATGCTGTGTCACAGTCACCCCCAGTGACATGTGAGGACAGATGTGCCCCAGGCACCACAGCTCAACGACAGGCACATTCCCAGGGACCCTGTAATGCCACATGGACACTGGCATCACCTGGAGTATCATGTGTACACCACAACAAAACAAACATGACCCCCACAGGTAGTGGCCACACTTGCCATGGCAGGAGAGCCATGGACGTCTGTGACACACACGCACAACATCAGAGTCCATGCACACACAACGTGGATGTGGAGACTGTCTCCCATTGTGCACATGAAATCAGAGACATTGTAAACACTACATGCACAAAGACTGTGGAGGGCCATCACTATTGTGCCACTGGGACACCCTGGCTCAAACATACCGTCCCACATGGGACTCACGGGGTATGTGACATGACATACACAAACACCACTGTGAAATGTGACCATGGCACATGCACAGATATGAACAGTTGCACATCACAGTGGTCACGTACACGTAACACCCAGGATCCTGTCCCCATGAACACGTGCACAGCCTGGGGGTGGCTGCCCACAGGTGACACCCACAGGACAACATGTACACCAACATACACACAATAGGAAATGCAGCCTTACATGCCTTATGATAAGGTTTGGACAGGCTGTCGTGATGTAGGTGTGCCCCTCACTCCCTGGGAGCTATCTGTGGCTGGCATATGTCCATCTGAGACAGGCATGCTGACATATGCCAGTCACATGTACAGTGATGCGTTGAACAGCAATGGACCGATCGGTGCCTCCGGCCGGCCCATTGCTTTCAATGTGTGCGGGCACGCGTTGTACCCCTGTGCGCGTTGTACTGCAATGGACCGATCGGTGCCTCCGGCCGGCCCATTGCATTCAATGTGTGCGGGTACGCGTTGTACCCCTGTGCGCGTTGTACTGCAATGGACCGATCGGTGCCTCCGGCCGGCCCATTGCTTTCAATGTGTGCGGGTACGCGTTGTACCCCTGTGCGCGTTGTACTGCAATGGACCGATCGGTGCCTCCGGCCGGCCCATTGCATTCAATGTGTGCGGGTACGCGTTGTACCCCTGTGCGCGTTGTACTGCAATGGACCGATCGGTGCCTCCGGCCGGCCCATTGCATTCAATGTGTGCGGGTACGCGTTGTACCCCTGTGCCCGTTGAACAGCAATGGACCGATCGGTGCCTCCGGCCGGCCCATTGCATTCAATGTGTGCGGGTACGCGTTGTACCCCTGTGCGCGTTGTACTGCAATGAACCGATCGGTGCCTCCGGCCGGCCCATTGCATTCAATGTGTGCGGGTACGCGTTGTACCCCTGTGCGCGTTGAACAGCAATGGACCGATCGGTGCCTCCGGCCGGCCCATTGCATTCAATATGTGCGGGTACGCGTTGTACCCCTGTGCGCGTTGTACCTCAATGGACCGATCGGTGCGCACCCATTGACAATGGGCTTGCCTGGCAACGGACGCGTTTTCGAATATTCGAACGAGTCGGTTGCTGGAAAATCAGTTGGTCACCCACAACAATGTTGCAAAATCATGTATGTCATGAAGTTGAAATTTTGAAGGATGCTGTGGGCGTGTTTTGGTGCTGCTATTCCATGGATTGGCCAGATTCAGAAGATGCAAACGACTTGGACCTATCACTTTGGACACAAGGGACAGTATCTGCCTCTCCAGCACATATATATTGCTGCATGTTCCCCTGAGAGCCCACTTGCCTGCACTACATGCTCCAGGACGACATCTGCCACTGCACTGCTGCTGTCTCTGCCCCTCTGGACCCTGCAATGGCATGTACTGTGGAGAGAGCCCCAGCCTTCAGCCTTGAAGAGAACCAGGCCCTGCTGGACAGCCTACTTCCACAGTACAGCAAGCTGTATGGGACACCAGGGGAGCAGGTGAGTGTTCTGTGCACTGCCTTTCTGAATGTGCATTTTGTCTGACTAGCAAGGCTGAGAGTCAGCACACCACTGGCTAGCAGGCTCACTGAGTAGTTGTCACCCCCCATAGTGTGTAGTGACTTGCACTGGACAGGTATGGTGCAGTGACAGTGCTTCTGAACAGGGTTTTACTCCCCATGCAATGATACCATGTAGTGACTTCTGGAAAACTGTCCATGGGCAGCCGTGCACTGCCTGGGTACACCATGTGCCCCTGTGATTGCGACATGTATATGCAACTGTGTCATGCACGGATATGTTGCATGTGTAGTAATGGCCTTATCACTTTGTCATCCTGACAGGCTTCTGCCCATCGGAAGCATGAGATCTGGAAGGACATCGTCCGGGCTGTCCGGTCCGTGGGGGTCTACAAGCGCCGGATCCGCAACTGCCAAAAGAGGTGGCAGGACCTTCGGGGCTGGACCCGGAGGATTGCACGGGTCCAGCTGAAGCTGTCGCCTCCTCGCAGGAGGGGCGGAACACGGACCCTGACCCCCACATGCTCAGGATCCTGGCGGTGGTCTTTCCAGACCTGGATGGGCAGCTGAAGGCCAGAGAGCAGCAAGGAGGGGGTGAGTCAAAGACTGCACTGTGTACTCTGTCTAACATGCTATGTGCCCTCCTCGGGCCAGGTTGAACTGCCACAGTACAGCAGTCATGTTGTCCAGGAGCCATGTCCCTCTATTGTGCACTGCCCACTCCTCATCTGATACCCAGGTGTGGCCCTTACATGCAGGGAATTCTGTCACTTAGGACTGTGTCCTTGCAGTTTGCTTGACTCAAGGTGGGAGACAGCATCTGTTTCCCTGACTCTGTGGTGGGCATCATGGGTG
>CAWUFW010023460.1:0-75612 GCA_963921515.1 Calotriton arnoldi
ATAAATAAAATTCAAAATGCGCATAGTTGCAGGATCAAAAGGCAAAAATTCATAGGCTTGGTTGTAGAGCAGTACATTCTTTATGTAAGGCAACTGTTTTCCTAGCAAAATCTTGATGAAGAAAGATTTTATTGCCATTAACCAGGAAAGAAAGAATTTTTCTTGCAGTCTTCCTTATCATCACTAAATGGTTCTGACGTAAAGCCTTAAAAATAACTTGAGGTGGTTTGGTTTGACCAGGTTTATGGTGCGACGGTATGCGATGTGCTTTATCAATCTCACTTTTCTCTTGAAATGTTAAACTTTGAAGGCTAGGTAATAAGCTCTCCTGATACCGTCTACAATCATTGCCCTCTATGTGTTGAAGCAGATTGAGGATTCTTAAATTATATTGTCTGTTTCGGTTTTCAAGTCTAATGGAAGTTTATTCAGAGGAAGAATTTTAGCTGTGATAGGAAGTAGCTGGTCTATCTTAGTTTAATTGTCTTGTATTTTAATTTCATTATCAGAGACTTTCAGTGAGAGACCAGCAATATCTTTGTGAATATTTTTAATTTCTGCTGCAATACTGTCAGTATTAGACCAGAAAGCTTGTCATTCTTCCAGAATTGTGATAAGTGGTGGTACAAACTTTTATAATGACGAGTTGACGAGGTACTCTTCTATTGAGATAAAACAGACGACCCCCGGCCAGCAGCCTCCCCAACAGTCACTGCTCTCCTCAATACAGAACGCTACCCAGTTCTAGAAGTAGAACCACAGAGCAACACTTAATTAAAGAAACATAGTCATAACACATCATCCCTCCCAATAAAACAAAACAGTAAACAGTAACCTGTAAACCTGTAAACATGAGTAACAAAGCAAACAATAAGAATAGTTATGATGAAATCATAAATAAGGTTTAACACATACAATAATAAGATTCTTACATGGCATGGTAATAGTAGAATATATGGTGATCTAATTGCAAACATAAGATTCGAAATATCTGGGCCGAAATTTCTCTCGCAGACTAGGAACTCTAGACGTTCTTAAAGGTTCTCTGACATCACCACTACACTTCCTCAACCACTCTTTACATTCCACATCATTGCACTTGGTCACTCTTCTAGTGTTCCACCATTTACCATCATCTAATTTCACAACATTCCCCCTTAGGTCAACAATCTTTTTTGGAGATGATAGTTTGGAACAATCTTTCCTTTGAAGATGATCGTAATGCACTCTGACCAACATGCCTTTATCAAATACTTGGCATTCTTTCTTCATATTATCATTGTGACTTAGTCTATATCAAGTTTGATATTTGTCCACATTCTCACGTAATACTTTGTAATTTACATTGAAAGAACCAGCCCTCGCCATCCACGCAGGAGCGGCAACTGTGCATGGCACTCTACCTTTCAGCAAACTAAAAGGTGTAACTCCGGTTGCAGAATGAGGTGTAATGTGATAGTTCCACAACATGTCTTTCACTTGATCCCTCCAAGACAGATTACTATGTTTAGCCAACTGAATACTCTCACCAAGAACTCGGTTGAAGCGTTCAATCATCCCATTCCCCCTTGGATGGTAAACAGGAGTTCTGCAATGTCTGATACCCCATTTGCTCAGAAACATACTAAACTCTTCAGATATAAACTGGGGACCATTGTCCGTTAAGATTTCTGCAGGACACCCTTCACGCCGAAAAATGTCTTCACAAAAAGCAATAATATTTTTTGATTTCACCTCCTTTACAAATCCTACCTCGGGCCATTTAGAAAAGAAATCCATTAACACAATGGCATATTTTCCATCAGCTCCTAAACCTTCAAAAGGGCCACAGATGTCCATTGCTAACCTTTCCCAAGGTTGTTTGGGGAATGGAACAGGACATATTGAAGTCTCTTGAATTTTGTGGGACTTATCGCTACAAGCACAGGGAATGCAATCACGTACACATCTCTCAATCTGTAAATCCATCCCTGGCCACCAAAAATCCATACGAGCTTTTTTTTTCATTCCAGTCATGCCGCCATGTCCCTCATGGAGCAGATTGATGATCCTTTCTCTCAAACGTTTTGGTACAACCAATCTCTCATTCCTTTTAATTATGCCATTATTGACGGATAATTCATCCCACACACACTTAAATGGCAATAACTCATCATGTTTATCCCAGCCCTTGTGTTTGGGAAGAGCCTCAATGATTTTCACTAAAGCAGGGTCTTTTAATAGAGCCTCTCTCCATTCCTCTTCACCAATGGCACCACCCCAATCATGTATGTCAGCAACCATCCACTCCTCATCATACTTTTCATCACAGTGTTCCAACGGTAATCTAGATAAACAGTCCGCATTTATATTCTGAACACCAGGCACATATTTAATGGTGAAAACATATTCTTGAAGGCGGTATAACCACTTTGCTATGCGAGGAGTGGCCTTGCTCGCACCAGTCGTAGTAAATAAGTCCACTAAGGGTTTGTGGTCCATCTGCAATTCAAATTCAATTCCCCATACAAAAATCCAAAAATGCTGAATGCCCCACCAACATGCAAGTGCCTCTTTTTCAATAGTTGAATACGTACATTCCGCCCCTTTGAAGGTGCGTGAAGCAAACGCCACCACCCTGTCTTGGCCCACATGAACTTGCATGAGCACCGCCCCAAGGCCACTATTGCTAGCATCAGTCACAACAATGGTTTTGTCCTCGGGATTGAATGGTTTGAGTGTGACGGCATTTGCAATGGATTGTTTTACAGTATCAAATGCCTGTTGATGTTCATCTGACCAACTAAATTTGGCCCCTTTTTTCATGAGTTCCCTTAAAGGACTTACTCTATCGGTGAAATGATGTACAAATTTGGCATAGTACTCTGCCATGCCAAGAAAGGATCTTAACTTATCTTTAGGAGCAGGAGCCTTCTCTATAGCCTCTACCAATTTGAGTTTGGGTTTAACACCATCAGCTGTAAGGGTGTGCCCCAGATACTCAACTTCTTTAGTGCAGAACTTGCATTTTTCTAAACCAATGGTTAAACCCGCTTTTTCCAGTTTATGTAATGCCATTTTGAGAATTTCATCATGTTGGTTTACACTTTTACCCCAGATCAATACATCGTCTTGGAACACCAAAACATTTGGTATGTCTTTCAGGATTCCTTGCATGACTCTCTGGAAAACTGCGGATGCAGATGCCAGACCGAACGGCATACGAATGAATCGGTAAGCACCTTCAGGTGTGATAAAAGATGTTAAATGCCTGGACTCTTCTTCTAACAAAATTTGATGATACGCATTCGATAAATCAATTGTGGTGAAGTATTTTCCCCCTCTCACACTGGCTAACATTTCGTTGATCCTAGGTAAAGGGTGACGATCAATCCATATACAATTATT
Source organism: Calotriton arnoldi (assembly GCA_963921515.1). NCBI lineage: Eukaryota > Metazoa > Chordata > Amphibia > Caudata > Salamandridae > Calotriton > Calotriton arnoldi. The sequence continues at coordinate 3,388 of CAWUFW010023460.1, forward strand.
TAACGCTCTAAGATCAACACACATCTTGATTTTGCCATTAGGTTTCTTCGCTATAACAATGGGGCTTAACCATTCAGAGGCCTCTATGGGCTCAATTACTTTCTCATTACACAACCTCTGTAATTCCTCTTTTAACAAACCCCTCAATGCAAGTGGAACATTCCTAACCTTGTGTATTTTTGGTAATGCATCTTGTTTTAATATAATGCGAAGTTTAAATTTGGAAAGACATCCTAATTCCTTCTTAAATAAATTTGGAAACACTTTAATCCATTCGTTCTCGTTCTGGGATGCAGTTACCAAGACTTGCTTGGGATGGTTAGGGTCTAATATCATTCCTAATGCCTTCTGTTCCCTCCAACCTAGCAGAGACTTCCCTCTTTCAACAACATACACTTTGCAAACAGTTTTCCTATCTTGATACACTAATTCAGTTTAAAAAAAAACCAAAACAGGTAATTTTTCACCACCATATCCTTCAGGTTCAACATCTGAAATGGATAATTTTTTAGAACCTACTTTATCCCATATATTCTTATCAATTAATGTAAAAGGAGAACAAGAATCCGCCCACATTAATATCTCTAAACCATTTATGATGACATCACATTTAGGAGGACAATAAGGAGATGTATATAGATCATTCTTATCATTATCTATTACCATCACCTCAATACTGTCATCATCATTGCTATTTTCATCATAAGTCATAAAGGTATCTTTGTCCACCATGTTTACAGAATTCCTGAATCTGGAGTTTTTGACCTTGCTTGCAAGCTCTAGAGAAATGGCCAATCTTCTTGCATTTGAAACATGTGCTATTCAATGCAGGGCAATTAGAAAACTGAGCATTGTGTCTTGTACTACCACACCTATAACATTGCTTGGGTTTAAAATTGGTTATAGGTTTAGGTTTTACATTGGAATCAGTAATATTCTTGTGAGCAGATTTCTTTACGACACAAACATTACATGACTTATCAGCGTTGTTATCACTTTTGGTGGTTTCACCACTTAATTCCTTAACATACAAAGAAGTGTTCTCAATGTGTTTGGCTATTTCCAAGGTTTTTTTCAGAGTTGGATCTTTGAGACTTAAGAGCTTTTCTTGTATCTTGTTATTGCAAGTTCTGTTGATCATTTGGTCACGAATGATCTCATCTCTAAGTTCATCAAATTTACAGGATACAGCTAATCTCCTTAGTGCTGCTACGAACTGGTCAATTGACTCACCCTGGCTTTGAGTACGAGAAAAACATTTGTGACGTTCTACTACTAGGCTACCTTTTTTTCCAAAATTCACTTCCAATGCTTCCAAAGCATTTTCAAAAACATCTTCCTCTTCGTCAGATTTAGCATCAGCATTCTTACCTTCCATTGGTAAAGTTTTTAACACTTTTCTACCTTCCACCCCAAGATTATGCTTCAAAATAGCCATTTTCTTTTAGATACGTAATCCTCACCGCCAATAGCTTCTAAATAAGTGATGAAGGCTTCTTTCCAGTCCTCCCATCCCATGCAAGGTTGACCTGGATGTTCTAAAAAAGTAGGAGGTGCAGCGATGTTATGGGAAGCCATGGTTATAATATAAGGCACTTTGCTAATACCAAGAATAAAGGAACAAAAAAAGATTTATCAAAGATTGATATAATTACATGTGAAGCATTTCCCAGAATTTAATGTAAACATGTCACCATGACACGCTAATGTAAATTGAAGGTGGACTGTATAAAATTCCTTGTAGTATCACTGTAGCTGTGCCTGTCAGCGCGTGTCACTGGCAGGCGCTGCATAACTTCGGATTGATGCTTCAAACTTAAATGTACACCTTATTGAATTGGAGCTGTGCCTATCAGCGTGTTTCACTGGCAGGCAATATGCAACGTTACTGTCAAGTGTACTTTACTTGTGTCGAGGTGTGCCAGTCAGCGTGTAAAGCAAACGAAGAAATTTAAGAAAGAGACTTTCAAAAAGACTCCGTAATACACTCTGGTTGCGCGTTTCCAGTTGCTAAGCAACACAGAGGGGCCGATTCCGATTCGGGCAGGAAATCTCTCCGACCGAGCCGGACCCGGAGAGATTTCCGACCGATTCGGACTCTAGCAGCCCGACCGAACGAGTACGATGCGTACGTATGCTATCGGAGTCGATTCGGTCGGACTCCCATTGAAGTCAATGGGAGCCGGACGTACAACGCGTACGCGGGCTCCCATTGACCCAATGGGTGCGAGGCGAACAAGGGTGCCCCCTACAGCGGGTACGCCTCGAAGCGACTCGCGGCGTACATGCACAGGTAGGGGGGACCCATGGGTCCCCCCTGTGAGCGACTCCGTGCGGCTACGCGTACAAGGGGGTCCGACACGGACCCCCAAAGTGCGGCTCCGACTGCTCTTTCGAGCCGGACGGCGCGAGTCGGTCGGACTGCTCGCGGCGCGCATCGTACTTGCCCGGCCGGGGAACGTCTCCATCGCACGGTGCGAGGCGTGTCCGTGCGAGTCGGTCGGAGCGCTTCGGACACGCGAACAAGTTGGTCGGCGATTTCGCGTGCGCTCGCATCGTACTCGCTCGGCCGGACGCACGTACGAATCGGTCGGGAAAGAGGGCTCCGAATCGGATCCGGTTAAGCCGAATCGATTCGGTGCCCTACCAGCCGAGATCGGAATCGGCCCCAGAGTGTCTCTTTGGGTGACGCGCACTGCGGCGTGAGCGTGATCACGTACGTGCTTCCGTGATTAGATGCAGCTCAATGAAGGCAGAATCGAGACATGGCAGCCAGGCAACAGTTCCACGTGAGAATTCCTCTCACTGCTATGGGGACTCGAGGCAATGGCAGCTAGGCAACAGTTCTCTTGAGAATTCCTCTCGCAACTGGAGGTATGGGGTCGTGCGCCAGACTCGCAGTAATGACGGCCTAGCAACAGTTGCTTGAAGCGATTCCTCGCACTGATAAGAGGTACGGGGTCGCGCGCGCTGGCAACGGCAATTTCCCTTATCGATGTAAAATTTTAGAATTGCGCATTTAATATAAACAACGTAAGCGCATGCCGGCTGGCCGCAAATCACTTGCCTGAGATTATTTAGAAGTGAGTACTGTCTCACGCTCTAGTACTCAAAATCAGCCCGGGGGCCCGAATAATCAAAATGAAAGTCTGTTCTTCAAGTTCACGATAATCTATCACTTCGTATCCCAGATCGTCGCCAGTTTTATAATGACGAGTTGACGAGGTACTCTTCTTTTGAGGAATATTTATTGAGATAAAACAGATGACCCCCGGCCAGCAGCCTCCCCAACAGTCACTGCTCTCCTCAATACAGAACGCTACCCAGTTCTAGACGTAGAACCACAGAGCAACACTTAATTAAAGAAACATAGTCATAACACAGACAAGTCAACACATTTTGATAGGTGGTGGAGAAACAGTTTGTTTACGCCAATTAGTGTGAAAATATATATTTTTGCTTTCCTTAGTGATGAATATGAGAAGAAAAATGTAGAGAAACAGTATGAAAGGAATAGAAATAGTAAAATAAGTCAAAGCAGCTGATTCTGCTGTTGCAGCAGCTAAAACCAGTTTTAGGATAATCCTAGACCAAAGCTGTGCCTTTTCCTGAAGAAAACACTGCCTCTCCTGAAAGGAACTTCAGCTGCAGAATGGAGAAAGCTTGAGTAGCATCGCCTGGAGTCTCGGTCATATCAGAGAAGGTAATATCTGCGATCCAAGTCACCATAGATAGCCTTGAGGTTTAAAGGTCAAAATACGTACCTTAAAATATAGAAAATGGCCCAAAATAAAGCTTAAATGCTCATTGTTCGTGGCAGGCTTATCCAGAGCTACGGGGTTGCGGCCATCTTTCTGTGCTTGCTTGCACAGCTCTTCCTGAGGAATTTTTTTAATTTTATTCCAGAATTACCTCTTATGGGGTGCAGAGACAGAATATCGAGTAAAAAATATCGAATTGCACAAATATTGTGTCAAAAATATCGTGGGTCAGGTATATCGACAGACAAATTCTCGTGGTCAAGAATATCGATTTTAGGTAAGTAATATCGATTTAAAAAATATCGGAGTGATTAATATCGTTTGCAAAAATATAGTTGTTAAAAATATCGATTTTGTATTAATGTTATGTATTTTAGTATATATTTTATATGTTTGTGATGTATGTTTTTGTATAAGAACTGTTTGTATGTTTATTATATGTGTTAAAATTGTAGTAGTTATTATTTTTTTTAATTTGAATTTTGCGTTTTTAGTTCTGTAGCGGGTTGTGGGTTTATAGGGGAATAGGGTGGGAAGTAATTTAATTATATTACATTTATTGAATAATTATTATTTATTAATATTTGTTTGATTGAGATGTTATAGTGTTAAATGTGTAAATTAATTTATTATTAATTATTTCATAATTAGTTGTTAATTAATTTTAATTAATTAATTGGTAATTCATTATGCTAATTGTGTAATTAGTTTTAGGTGTGTGTTGTGGTGTTTACAGGTGAAGGTGGTGGGAAGGGTGGGAAGTAATTTATTTTTAATTGATGAATTAATAATTAGTTGTTAATTAATTTTAATTAATTAATTAGTAATTAATTATGGTAATTGTGTAATTAATTTTAGGTGTGTGTTATGGTGTTTATAGGTGTAAAGGGTGGGAAGTGTGGGAAGTAATTTATTTTTTATTGATGATTAATTAATTGTTAATTAATTTAAATTAATTAATTAGTAATTAATTATGGTAATTGTGTAATTAATTTTAGTTGTGTGTTGTGGATATTATAGTGTTAAAGAATGTGTACTCAATGAATGTTTTTTTTATTAATAATATTTTTTAAATTCATTATTAATTATGTTAATTATGGAAATAAAGGTAAATAAAAATGTTGAAGTCTTTTTTTATTGGTGTGGTGTTATAGGGTAGGAAATAAAATAGATACATTTATGTTTTAAATAATTTGTTTGTTTGTTAATATTTGCTCCTTTTAAATAAATATTGTTTATAAATGTATTTCTTAATTTATTTTATATAATATTTGTACCTTTTTGTTATATATGATAAATATTGTAATATGTGTTATTTTTATACATTTAATATATTTAATCGTATATTTTTAAAATATTGTTTATTTATTTTTAAGATTATTTAATTTTTTTCAATTGTTTAAATGTTATTAGTAATTTTTGTTTCTCTGCTATCCAACACTTTACCTACTGTTGTATTCACTAGAGTTGGAATAGTAAATTTAATTATTCCGCTATCCAACATTTTCCCTACTGTTGTATTTATTGTATTGTGAAATGTATGTTTTAATTTTTTTAATAGTTTGTCTTAATTAATTATAGAATGGTTTTTTTCATTTTAAATTATTGATATATGTATATATTTTATTTTTATCTAATTTAAAAGTTTAAAATTTAAATAAAGATAAAGTTAATAAATTATTTTAAAGTAAATATATGTATATGTATAAATTATTATGTTTGATTGTTTATATTTTTTTAAATGAAGTTTATTTTTATATTTAGTTAAAGTGTATATCAAATTTAATTTGTTTTGTTAAAGATAATAATAGTATTTTATATATTTAATATATATTATTTTATTTTATTTATATTTTTAAATCAATATTTTTTAAATCTATGGGGCCCATTACGATACCCGGCGTAAAAAAATCCGCCAGGCATGGAAGCGGCAAAAATCCGCCCGCACACACCGTCTGAACACCGACCACGCCATTACGATTACACAAACCGAAAACCGCCATCGGCGGAAAAATCACACAAGATACCGCCCGCCATCGTCCGAGTCGGAGTCAAACCGCCCGCCACGGACGGAAACACGCACGACAACACAAAACCGCCCGCCCTCACGGCCGACACACCGCACGTGAAATTACGATCGCACCGCCATGAGCGCGGGAAAACTACAAATATACCGCCCGCCAGCGCAAACAACGCCGATGAGAATCGACACGGCAGAAGCCATGGCGCCCACGTACCTGCACAGAAACCATCCGCTCACAAAACCAATAGCACACAACATGGCCAACAAGACCACACAGCAAGGCACGCACAAATACACAAGCACAGTACACATCCCGAAAACACCCCCCGGACAAACAAAAACTACAAAGGCCAGAACCCCAGACACAACACACCTGAAAACAACAGACCATGAGGACACACCCACATAGGTAAGTACAAAAGCAGCACTCCCACAGACCACAACCCCTTGCAACATTGCAAACCAGAGAGGAGAGGAGAGGACACAGAGACACAGCAAGGACAGCAGCACACCACAGAAACGCACACATCACAACCACCACCACCACCACCAAACACCGGCACCACAAACCCCCTGCACATTACACAACACACACCGCACCAGCACCACAAACACCATGGCACCACAAAGAATGCCCAAGTTCACGCCCATTGAGCTGACGGTCATGGTCGACGAGATCATCAAGGTGTACCCACAAATCTATGGGAACATGGTCCAGCACACACCACTAGCCACCAGAAACAGAATGTGGAACCGGATCGTAGACCAGGTCAATGCAGTCGGGACCCTGCCCAGGAACAGAGGAGAAATAAACAAACGTTGGAATGACGTCAAGAGCCTGGTCAAGAAGAAGGAGGGCAAAAACAGAGAGCTGGCTGCCGTCACTGGCGGAGGGAATCCCGCGCTCTTCAAGACCTTCAAAGCGTGGGAGGAGAAGGTGCGAGTCATAATACATCTGGAGATCCTCGCCGGATTAGCAGGGGAGTGGAGGCTGGTAAGTACAAACTAATGTATACCAGCACACCGCTATGTACTCACATGCACTACCACCATGCCACAGCTCCCAGGGACAAACACCCCCATGTCCAGCACACAATACACAACACATCACACACACATGCAACAGACACCACCACACACAGCCCAAACCGAACAACTGTAAGATACGTGGGGACATGTGTACACTCAGCCAGCCACGTAACCACCAACAGGTCCCCAAATATGCCAGAAGCGCCACAACGAGCACCCACCACACCCATGTGTCCGCCACAGCTGCACTAACCGACAAGTAACAGGTAAGTGGCAGGAACACAAAGTGCAGTGGGTGGGACGGTGGACAGCCCAAGTACAACACACACCAGGCCCCTAGTCCCACAGCACAGCAAGGAGGAGCATCCCCCACACCCCACAGCCACGTGTCAGCCACCGCAGTGCACAACGACAGCCGAAAGGCAGACATCACGGTCCACAGCAATCGGTGTCAGTGGGTGTCCAGCCACCCCACGACCCACAACACCCCCCCACCCCCACAGACCTGCAACATGGAGCACCCCCGCTTAGAGCCATGTGGCATCCAGTACAGTGCACGCACGAACAACTTGCAGGTGGGAAACTGGACAGGGCTGGATTACTGGAGGCATGAGGACCGGAACACGACCAACACATGGGACATGTCACGTAGCAGACGAACACGCAGCACCGCCCACCGTCACGAAAAAGTGAACAATGTGCACACGGACATGAACAACAGACTCACACCCCACATGACCCATCACAGACATAGCAACACCCAAGGAGCCACGTCTGCATGCACAAGCCACACTGAATATAGTACCACACGGCAGCCACTGTGCAACTCATCACACACAACCGAAACACCATTGAAGTCCTGTCCATGTAGCCCCTACTGCCTGTCAACCACACACCCCACAACTACGCCTATGTAAGACAAACAACACTAGACGCAACAGAGCGGAACAACATAAATGCACACGAACACCACTGAACCCATCAAACACACAGACACACCATGCACATACAACATACCATCCATCCCATCCGTCAGCCCCAGTCTCATGAAAGGCATGTCATCCGCACAGCTGCCACACATACAGCAGTCACGCTAAGATACATGCCCATGACCAACCATGTGCCAGAAGTCAATGAAGCGCACGACACACTGTGAGCAACAACACACAACATGGGCCACACCCCCCGAGCACTGCAGTGATGCACATGGCACAGGGCAGCACGCACACCAAGGAGATGGGACAACTGCAATACGTTGGCTGGCACACAACCATCACTCACTCATAACGATGCGTCCAATGCCATGTCCAGTAATCACAACAGACAGCAAATATGCAGGCCATGTCAAGCATGCACACACCTCAAACCATGCACTGTCATGCTGCCACAACACATGTCACGTTCGGCACCCATGGCTCACAGCATGTAGCCCAAAAGCATATTCCCTCCCAAATGCGAATCTGGGGCATGGCCCCCATGTTGCCATATGCGTTCCTAAGCGTTCCATTTGAACCCCAAAAGCATATTCCCTCCCAAATGCGAATCTGGGGCATGGCCCCCATGTTGCCATATGCGTTCCTAAGCGTTCCATTTGAACCCCAAAAGCATATTCCCTCCCAAATGCGAATCTGGGGCATGGCCCCCATGTTGCCATATGCGTTCCTAAGCGTTCCATTTGAACCCCAAAAGCATATTCCCTCCCAAATGCGAATCTGGGGCATGGCCCCCATGTTGCCATATGCGTTCCTAAGCGTTCCATTTGAACCCCAAAAGCATATTCCCTCCCAAATGCGAATCTGGGGCATGGCCCCCATGTTGCCATATGCGTTCCTAAGCGTTCCATTTGAACCCCAAAAGCATATTCCCTCCCAAATGCGAATCTGGGGCATGGCCCCCATGTTGCCATATGCGTTCCTAAGCATTCCATTTGAACCCCAAAAGCATATTCCCTCCCAAATGCGAATCTGGGGCATGGCCCCCATGTTGCCATATGCGTTCCTAAGCGTCCCATCTGAACACCAAAAGCAAAGTACAAACCAGACCCAGGATGGGCCAGGAGCCCGCATACACCAGAGTCACAATAAGTAGGGGCACAGCAACACACCCATCGGCATGGCCAATCCGTCCCATGCCACATGTGCACAGCACACAGTCCCATTGCCAAGCACACACAACTACAAATGCAACAGCCACACACACGCCTCCGGGAAACCCATGTACGAGATTGCACGAACTGTTAATGTCAGACGACAAATACATACTTCGCCAGGTGCAACACAATAACAAATCTCATTCTCTCCACAGGTGACGAACTGCTGGATGCTGGGGATGGAGCCAGCAGCCAGCACAGCCAGCCTACAAGCCCCCAACGAGGACACACGGATGTGGAGGATCTGTCCTCCTCTTCGGACACGGACCACCAAGCAGGCCCATCTGGTGTGGCAGGGCCCAGCCGCTCCCCAGGACCCCTCCTACCCACCAACCCATCATCCAGGGCTGCTGAACATTCCCAGCCCCCTGCTGCCACTGTCGTTGCGGCCACACCCACGGTCATTGCGGCCACTACCACTGCCGCAACCGCCACCATCGCCGCACCGACCACCACCGCCGCCATCACCACCACTTCTTCGCTGGCACCAGCCCCAGCGCAGGTGGTGGCCCGGCTGACTGGATCCACCCTGGGAGCCACAGCGAGGACCGTGGTGAGCAATGTGGCTAGTGGGCAGGCCGGTGGCAGCAGGACTGGTAGGAGGAGCAGGGTCAGGGAAACGCCAGCCTCCCCTGGGAGCCATGCCCTGCCTCAAATGGCCAGAGTCCTTGGGGCCTATGAAGAGGCCCAAGGACAATGGGTCAGGTCTGCTTCAGACACGCGGGAGGTGCTGGGGGTGCTGAGGTCCATGGACACCCGTATGGGCCAACTCGTGGACCTCATGGGCCAGCTGGTGGTGGCGGTGAGGTCACAGCCAGGGACAGCAGCTCCCCTCCGCCACCACCTGCCGGGGCGCAGGGTCGAGCAGCAGTGTCCAGTTCCCCTGCGTCCACAGCCAGTGAGCACACCTCAACCACCAGCATGTCGCAAGCAGGCACCCCCCTCGCAAACGTGGAAGGGGCCGTCCGAAGTGGAAACCGATCTCCCGGGAGGACTTCGCACGCTCCAAACGCAAGTGAGGCAGCCAGCCAGCCTTCCGCCAGCCTTCCTTGACCAGCCACTGCATTGACTTGGACTACGATCCCACTCCACACAGCCATCTGGATGGCATGTGTGTGTTGGACTATGGACATAGAACCAGTGGGTACACCCTGAGCATCACGCAGCCATGACCGACAGCTCATTGTCACTGCACGCACCACTTTTGTCATCACCTTACACACAATCACATGTCACAGTTTGAAATAAATGCACCTCTTACACTAACTGCTGTTTGTGCCCTGTGTTTTATTTGTACGGAATACAACGGCCACCTTGGGCGGAAAGGCACCTGATGCGTGGCATGGCAATGGAATCCGGAGGGCCTGTAGGGACCTAGGGGTGGGAGACAGAACAGGAGCACATTCAATGAGTGTGTCACACACCCATCACACAGTACATGTCAACAACTACAAGCAATGTACACACATCGCACAGAGCAATAGGGTACAATGCCACAGCCACCAACAGTGGCATACTACCCTGGCCATGGAGCGTTGACACACAGCACGCAGTGAACAAACGGCCACCCTGACACAGCACACACACACCTGCACAGATACAGCCACATCAGCCGTTGTACATGGACACTCACCGTCAAGTGAAGTAGCGGGCGATGAGCTGCTGCCGCACATTACCAGCTTCCTCCTCTCCGCTGTCCTCCTCACTCGAGCTGTCCTGGTCTGCGGGCTGGGGCCCTGGTTGATCTCCGTCATCCACGATGAGGGGAATCTGCTTCCGAATGGCCAGATTGTGCAGCATGCAGCACGCCACCACTATCCGGCACACCTTCTGTGGGGAGTACGCCAGCGCACCCCCGGTGCGGTCCAGGCACCTGAACCTGGACTTGAGGAGGCCAAAGGTACGCTCGACCACACGTCTGGTCCTCCCATGTGCCTCATTGTAGCGATCGTCTGCTGGGGTGCGAGGATTCCTCAATGGACTGAGCAGCCATGCCCCATTCGGGTACGCAGAGTCACCTGGGTGTGAGGGACACAGAGAACCGTTGCTATTCCAACTGGACAGGGGACAGCATCGCACAACCAGCACGCTACACCACTCCACATACTCACCGACAATACAGCCACGATCCTGTTGCATATTGGACATCAGTCGTGGCAAGATGCTGTTGCGCATTATGTGTGCGTCATGGGCCGAGCCTGGGAACTTTGCACACACGTGGGTGATCACCATGTCCGCAAGGCACACCACTTGCACATTCAGGGAGTGCGTGTGCTTCCTGTTGCGGTACAGGTGCTCAGTGGCCTGTGGTGGAACAAGGCCGACATGTGTGCAGTCAATGGCTCCAACGACGTGTGGGATTCTGCCAAGGGCATAGAATGCACCCTTCACTGCCGCCAATTCACGAGCCCTGGGGAAGCGGATGTACCTGTTTCGGTACAGCATCATGGCTGCCAGTACATCCCTCAGCACCTTGCTGAACATGGGCTGGGACATCCCTCCTCCAATGCCCACTGTGTGCTGGAATGACCCAGTGGCGAATAAATGCATGGCGGCCATCACCTTAGCCGTGGGGGTGACAGCAGTCGGATACACCCTGCGGGGACGGAGATGGGGTTCTAACATGGCACACAGTCGATGCAGGGTTGGCCTGTCCAGCCGAAACTTCCTAATAACCTCTGTATCGTCCATGTCCGCCAGCAATTGGTATGGGCGGTCAATGTTCGGTCTCCGCCTAGGGACAATGGCAGAGGACACATGTCAAAGCAACACGACACATAGCAATTTCGCATACACATCACTGACATGACTGAGCAAGCACATGAGCCACAGCCCAGCTGTCAAGCTGGGACGGCACGGCCACAATACACTTACACAGGTCTCCCAACAATGGCAATGGCTAGCGATACAAACCACTGCCATGTGCATGCACATGGGGATCTAGGCCCCAATGACTTGCGGGCGTGCTGATGGGGACTGACTGCATATCCGTCAAGCGGCAACGCCACGGCAACATGAATGTCTGCTGAGCATGGAACTGCTTCCGCGGCTGGATGAGTATGGCACACGGCGACGACGATGTGGGCACAGGCTGAGCGGCCAAAACAAGTGGGACCTGTGGCACGAGGGGATATGAGACAGTAGTAGGTGTCAGCACTGCACCCTATGTACAGCACTGTACGGATCACACCTCCCGAAACATTGACAGGTGTCCACATTGACAGCCCCATGCCAAGACGGCTGTGTGCTTGCAGACACACGTCACAGGTGAGAGGTTGCATTGCACGTGCCAGGTGGCAGACGTACATAGTGGGAGCTGGCATGTGTGTGCATGTGTCTCCTGTTCAGGATCCACCAGATGGGCGCTGACTCTGTACTGACCATTGGACACAGCATGTTCCGTGGAAGGCTTGTGTGTGTGGGATGGTGGCACTGGATGTGCCTCCGTTGGGTGGGGGGCCATGCACAGGGCGGGTACGTCGATGATTGCGCATTGTTGGTCACGGTGGGTGCACCAACTAAGATGTGTTGCCCTGTGTTAAATTCCTATGTCCGCATGATGATGGACTGTAGATGTGGGCAGACTACACATTGGTCGATGTGCTGTCTATATGCATGTGCCTTCACACCAGGCACAGCTGCCCCTGCACATGTGACCCCTGCTGGACTCGCTGCTGGGTCTGTGGAGCTGATGCACCTTCTGCGCGTGGGGCGGGCAGCTCTCCTCACTTCCCTCATTGCGCATGTCATGACTTTGCCGCAGGTGACATGGATCATGGAGGGCCCACATGTACGCGTGGGTAGGCTACACATGATTGTTCACTGGTCGCCACCCCCAGTCAGTGTTTCGAATGGGAAGGTTGTCGTGCTGGTGGTATGTTCGATGTGGCGGATGGGCGGGCCTAGGTGCGGGCTTACATTCCGGACATGGGGGGTAGTTGGATTGGCGACTAGTTGCAGTACTCATGGGACACGTCTCTTCCTTTCCACATCTGGGTCATCCCTTGTACTAACTGACAGTGATACAGTCATCTTCGCCCCAGCCCTCATGTCCTCCCCTCGCTCCCCCAATATGCATGCTCACCTGCGAGGCTAGCGCTTGCACAGGCAGCCCCAAGCTCGCACCAGAGAGGGCAAGGAGTGTATGTGTGGGTCCAGTTGCACGAGTGGGCTGTCTCAGGGTATGATGTGTGGCGGGACGCCGTCCACCTGCGTGGTGCCCCAAATGGAGACCCGGCCTGCATGGACTATGCATCACAGTCTTCGCCTTCCGGATCCGCCACCTGCGACACCCAGTAGCTGTGGCTGCCCTTGCGGCCAGGCCGCGTCCGTCTGTGGCTGATGGCCCACACATTCACTCTTTGGCCTCTCTGGGGAGGGCTCGGGGGTGGTGGCGCACGCGCTTGCACTTAGTCGCAATGGCATGTGGCGTGGTTGGTATGATGGGCAATGGATGGGATGGTGCGAGCCACCTCCCGTGACGTCAGTGCTGCTCGTGCTGTGGTGCGTCCCCCTACACTTCCATTTGACTTGTGCCATGCTAGACGTTGAGGTTCTATTGCCTGCGTGATATGACCAGGAGGAGCGCGAGGAGACCTCTCACACACCATGCTCCACTGCCATCCCGTGCCCTGTATCGCCTGTGCGGATTGACTATGTTGGGGTTACACCTGGTCGACTGGGGCTGTGTGTGCCTTGTCAAGGGGCATGGCGGGTGCACAACAGGATCCAGCTTGTCCACAGAGGGTGGGCTGAGGTGCGCCTGGTACCGCTTTGTACGTGTGCCCGGCTGCTGTGCACACACGTGTTCACTCCCCCCCGACAGGTGTCCTCTCACAATGCCCAGGGAAGCGGTGGTGTACTGTTCATGACCCCTCCCAACACGGCGTGCTCCAACTTGGCATGTGCGCATCTACCCGTCACACCCACCCACCTGAGCACTGCGTCCATACGACTTCACATGACACATGTGTGTCTTCCACAGTTGTGCTACTCATTTGCGTTGACATCCAATACCAGTGGACTACATGGTCATGTCACGACTGCCGTGTACTTCACATACTCTCATCCTCTCTCATTCGTACTTGTGAAATGAGTCAGCGGAGACAGTTTTGGTTTCAAACATTATATTGAGTCTTCTGTCCTCTGTGATGCAGTATAGTGGACACTACTGGCAGTGGAATACATGTTGAGGATATACTGAGCATGATTGCAAATGGGATAGGGTGTGGGGTTACATGTGATTGGCTGTTGCATGTGGGATGTGGGCTTCAGAGTGACATCTGCTTGGCCAAGGCTGTGCTAATGTACATTTACGTATAGCTGCGGAGCTGCGGACTTTGACACAGACGGTATACATGTAGCCTACCAGACCGCTTGGCATCATGGGCACAGTCCATCTCAGTTCCATGTGACAGGTTTGCTGCGGTTGTTCCTCATGCACGCGTGCATGTGAGATGACATCAGGGCATGTGCTTGCGTGCATGCAGCGGCGTGCCACTTGTTGTTGCACTGTGGTGGTTACTGGACATGTCACAGTCACTGGGGTCGTGTTGTTGTTGTATGCACTTGTCGTCCATGCAAAGGTCCTGGTATGGGATTCCCGGGGCGGGGGTGGGAGGGGTGCAGCACCCACAGACTCCAGGCGACCTATTCATGTCCACTGAGCGGTGTGTGTGTCCATGTGCGCTGGATCCATGTCGTGTCCTGGTTGTTCGTGCAGTTCCGTCCATGTGGGTGCGATACACAGAGCCCATGCCACTGCCTCCCACGATGCATGCGGTGTTCCTGGATGTGATGGGGAACAGTGTGCATGTCCCGGTCATATCCGATGTCATGGCGATGTCGTTGATGGTGTGGTTACAGTTGCCGGTCGTTTGGTATGGCTGTTGTGGTGGTGACTGGCCAGTCCGTGCGGAAGCTAAGCATGGGTGCGGGGTTGGACATCATAGGTCAATCGGGGAACCTGCGTTGTGGTCCGACGAATTTACAGGTTGTCAGGTATGCGATGCCGTCCAGCAGGGCTTCCATGTCATTGGTGGTGTACATGTTTGCCAGCCAATGTAGCGGATGGTGGCTGTCAAGGTGTTGTTCGTAAGTTGTCCCTTGGAGGACCATGATGGGGCATGCTGGGTGACATTCGATGTAGCTGTTCTCGATGATCCGTCGTGTGGAGGCACAGTGGTCCCATTTCAGTGCGGGTGCGATGTTGGCCACATACGCCATGCCCCCATAGGCAGAGCAGGCCCTGTCGTGTGCGTCCAGAGGGAGGAGTAGTGGTAGCAGGTCCGCCTTCAGACATGCCGGGTTGGAGAGGCATATCTCCACGGGATGCTGGTAGGGACACCTCCGACAGTAGAAGACGGGCATGACGCAGCTGAACAATGTGATGCGGTAAGTCAGTCGGTAACTTACGTTCAGCAGGGACAGGAGATCGCATCCCAATATATGAATCAGGTTGGTTTTGTACAGCTTGAGCTGTTCGGCGTAGTTGGGTAGGTGTGTTGCGGTTGCCATTTCGCAGCGGTGCGTTGTGGTGGCGTGCTCCGGCTGTGTGTGCAGTCTGCAATGTGCACGCTCCGAGGTTGCTGTGAGCTCTGTGTAGTCGTAGGGAGACAGGACTTGTGTTCTGTTGGCTTGTTTGGAGGACACGGGCCCTCATCCCACATGCTTCTCAGACAGTTCAAGGTCAGTGATGTGTGACTCCTTCCAATTAACTTGCATGTGGCCGACATGGGGGAGTGTTTTCTTCTTTCTTCCCCGTCCGTTGTGTGCTTCTGTGATATGCGCTATCTGCCCTGTGGTCGGTCTCCTCGGCATGCCTGTGTTGGTCTATTCTTGGACAATGGCTGTATTCACCGGCTTCTGTCGTAGGGCTGTGGTTTCGGAGTTGGAATGGAAGGTCATTCAGTGCTGTCTGCTCTCTCTTGTGTGGGCGGCAGGCTGCCTTTCCGCTCTGCGTTGGGCCTTGTGTGTGAATGTTATTCTTGGGCCACCTGTTGTCGGTCCCCGGGCTCTTTGGTGTTCCGTTTTATATGTCTTGTTCATATGTGCAGGGTGGTATGGGTGTTTCAGTGTGGTACTGGCGTTCCTCTTCCCGAAGGGGCCCTGCTTCTCCTAGTTGGTGTTGCCGCCGCTGTGTGCTACGCCATGTTTGTTACACTGGGGTGTGTCCTGCTGTTGCGTGTCTTCACTGACATGTGTGCGTCGGTTGTGTGGCGTTGGGTGTTGTCCGTGAATTGGGCGTTGGGGACATGTCTGTGGCAGGCCTGTCACGTGTCATGTGCGTTCGGGGTGGGGCTGATGTGTGTGCTGCTTGGTTGTGTCCCTGTGTCTGTGTGCGACGCATGCATGGCGCTGCGGTTGGCCTCTGCGTTGTGCGCATGTGTGGCGGCGTCATCGCCGCTTTGGGGCCGTGACGGGGTTGTTGGTTCCTAGTCCCAGGTGGTGTGTACACATGTGTTACGCGATGTTACGATTTGGCCTGTGTGTCATATGTGGATGCAATGGTGGATGTGTAGTGTACACGCGCTGGTGGGGGTTGTCCGCTTTTCCGCCCTTGCACTGTGTGCGCTGTTTGCGTGCACTTGTTGTGTGTGTGCCTACCTGCGTCTCCGCGGTACGTTGCGTCCTTGGTGGTGCATCAGCAGGAGCATGGGGAGGGCCTGCAGTGCTGGATTCATGCTCGGGGAGCCGCTTCTTCGTTGTCCGTGCTCGGCGTCCGTGTTACCGCTTCGGTTTGTCGTACGGTATCTCTTGGCCGTGGGTGCCGTTTGTTTGCGGCATCGTAATTTATACGCCGGGCGGGACGTGTTTCGTCGGACGGTGTGTGTCAGTTGGGCTGCGCCGCTACGTGTACGGGCGCACTTTGATGGCGGACGGTGTTGCTGGCTTGCCGGCGGTGTTTGGTCTACTTTTCGCATCGTAATTGGGCGGGCGTGTGGACTGCTGCGTGCCGGCGGTAACTGGTGGTTTTTGCATCCGCCAGCACGGCGGTTGTGCTTCCGCCCGCCATCGTAATGAGCCCCAATATTTTTAATTTCAATATTTTTGATTCAATAGTTTTGTACTTACCTGTTTAGGGAGTCGATATTTTTGTATTCAATTTTTTTCTCGATATTTTCAACATCTATATTTTATACTTCGATATTTTTTCAGTGAACCCTCTTATGGCTGGTCGGCGTTTCCAGTGGATCCTTTGTCTCACAGTGAACCTGTGCAAATAGGATCAGTAAGAGGTCCTTTGCCTGAGAGTGGAAAGGTTATGTTTATATTGCTTATGTTTATATTGTCTTAATGCTGGAGATATGATTCAGACATGTGCTAAATGACCTCAGAAGAATGTAGGAAGAGTCTATTCATCCCCTAAGAAAAAGAAGAGTGCGTTGGCTTCCCTATACTGGATTATCCATAAATAACACTGATAGTCATCTATTCTTTTTACCTTTTGTTTTGAGAGTGGAAGAAGAGAAAGCAATCAATCCTTCTGCATTATTGAATAGTGGTGTCTGCAGATTTGTTATTGCTCAGGATTGGCTCAGTAGGAATAACATCCCAAAAAGAGTAAAGAAGACTCCTGAAGTTGATGGTTGTCCATCGACTTCAGGTCTAATGTGAGCTGCCTCATCATCATTACAAGTCACTTTTGGAAGTAATATTTTTGACGTTATTGCCTCTCCTAACTATGCTATAATTTTAGTATTCCTTAGTTTTAAAGCCATAACTATTTCTTAATTGGCTAACCAGAAAAATAGCTTTAAAATCTCAGTTTTGTCATGATCATTGTTATGCATCAGAAAGCTATTGGCCATCTAATGATGAGAAAAAAACAGGCCAGCTCAGATTTGATTGTGGATAAAAGGTTTGCAGTGCCTCTTTAGTACCATCATTTTCTCCAGTTATTACTAAGCCTAAGATCACCTCACTACTCCTCACAGGGAATAACATTGTGCCATTCCACAACCATTCCACAACCTGATGCCATTGTTACCATTTGGAAGTAATTATTTTTTAACTCATTAGAATTGAAACTATTAAAAAGGAGATGTAAATCCCTGGAACATAAGTGGAGACTATCCAAAGAAAGCAATGATAGACAGCTCTACAAAGGGGAGCTGAAAATATACCATAATGCCCTCAAAAGTGCAAAAAAACACTACTATGCAAAACGAATTGAAGATAACTGTAATTCATCTAAAGAATTATACAAAATAGTGAAGGAACTCTGTAAACCAACTAGTATGTCCCATACTATGACTCCTACTGACAACTGTGAGCTAATTAACAGCTTCTTCACGAACAGGTCGCAAAAGCTATGACTGAAGTTAAAGCAGGATCTTCGCTCAACCCCTGCCCTCACTTTATCTTCTCACGACTTGTATCGGTCCTAAGCCCGCATGTTACCCGTATCTTCAATAAATCTCTGGAGTGGCATCATTCCCAGATATATGGAAGGAAACCATTGTATTTCCACTTTAAAAAAAAGCAGGCCTGGAAATCTATAATCCTGCAAACTACCAACCAATCTCTCAATTACCATACTTGTCTAAAGTATTGGAGAAATGGGTCAGTAAACAACTGGTCAATTTCCTAGAAACTAATGAACTTTTGGATCCTTCTCAGACCGGTTTTAGAGCTGCTAACAATACAGAGGCCACCTTGCTTGCAGTATCAGTCAACAACATTAGATCCTTGGTGGACCAAGGTAAAGCTGCTGCACTGATCCTCTTGGACCTAACGGCAGCTTTTGATACCGTATCTCACAACCACCTGCTACGTATCTTACATGAAAAAGGAATACATTCTAAAGCTCTTCAGTGGTTCACCTCTTTTCTATTCAACAGAACACAAAAAATCCTAATGGGCCCTTAATTCTTCCAGTTCAAAAACTATCAAATACGGAGTCCCGCAAGGGGCCTCCCTGAGGCCCACCCTTTTCAATGCCTATGTCTCCTCCCTAGCAGAGATTAGCAGGAAATGAGGCTTCAATATCTGCTCCTATGCGGATGATACGCAGCTGCTAATTGCCTTTCAAGAAAGGCATGAGAATACCAAAAATAATCTAATTAACTGTCTCACAGAAACAGCAACCTGGATGACGGAACACCGCTTGAAATTAAATGCTGAAAAGTCTGGGATCCTGCTTTTCGGTGGAGCAGACTTAGACTGGGACAATACCTGGTGGCCTCAGGTGCTAGGAGCTGCTCCAGAACCCAAGTGAGTTGCAAAAAACTTGGGCATACTCATCGATAATGCACTAACAATGGAAGACCACGTACGAGCACTGTGCGGGAAAAGCTTCGCTTTGTTGAAACTACTACGAAGACTTTTTTCATGGATCCCCTTAAACTGTAGAAAGTCCATTACCCAGGCACTACTTTCTAGCAGACTTGACTATGGCAATGAGCTCTATGTGGGCATGCCCGAGTATCTTTTTTCCCGACTACAGAAGGTCCAGAATGCTGTTGCTAAACTGGTCTGCAATAAAAGCAAATACCGCTCGGCATCTGAAAGTCTGAGGGAACTGCATTGGTTGCCCGTACGACAAAGGGCTAAGAAAGCTCCTGTGTTATGCACATCGATCGCTACATAAGAGTGGCCCCCGAATCTTGAGAGATAAAATTGAATTCTATACTCCCACACGAAATCTGAGATCTCGCCATCATGCCCTGGCCAAGATCAAACGGATCAAGAAGGTTAGAGCAGGAGGTTGATCCTTCTCTAATCTGGCAGCCGTTCACTGGAACAAACTACCCTTAGACCTTCGCCTAACTGACAAATATTTGTCCTTTAGGTAGAAACTGAAAACATGGCTGTTCCCTAGAACATAGCCAAAGATACCCACTGCCATCTTGGCTGAGGTCCCACTCCTTTAAATTGTCCGGACAATCGTCATTTCCATATCAGGATAACGCTTTCCTAGTGCTGTTATGTCCCTTGGGATGAATGTTGTGCTTAATAAATATAAATACAAATACAAATTAACTAAAAAATAAAAGAAGATACTAAAGGCTTACTTGCAGGAGAATTTACAAAATGGTTTCTTCGCCGGCTGGGACACATTTATTTTTAGTATCCAAGCAAGATCAGGACTTCCACCCTTGTATTGATTATAGATGTTTAAATACAATTAAGATGAAGGATTAATATCCGTTGTTTGCTTCGATAAGCTTGATTGACGAGGTGCTTATCATCTTCTGCATATAAAAGTGGGTGACAAATTAAATATGCTTCTTTTAACAACTCATTTGGTCATTTTGAATATTGCGTAGTGCCATGTGGGTTGTGTTATGAACAAGGTATTTATTAGTGTTTTATGGGTCTATATTTTCTGCTGTTTTGAATCAGTTTATATTACCCTAGCTAGAGGATGTCCTGGTGCTTTCTAAGACTCTGGTGACATATCAAATACATGTGACTGGTGCTATCAAGACTTTGGCAACATAATTTTTTTTGTAAACCCATGAAGTGTGAATTCGGATAAGAAGAGGCAGATTACCTTGGATTCAGATCACATGCTGCTTGTCTTTCCATGGATACAATGAAGGTTTCAGCATTTCACCTACTAATGTCAAAGAGACTCATAGTTTCCTGGGATTCGTAAACCATTCGCTTCAAATTGATAAGATTTCTTTCAGTGATAACTCCTGACATCACTTGTGCTTTGAAAAAGAAAAATATGATAAAGGTTTTTGTTCTAGGATAATGAAGTTGAAAGGGGCTTTCAGACAATGAGCCCCTAATTACAATTAGAGTGGAACAGAATTTCCATTTAGAGGTACGCTCCACACTATTTTCAGTGTCCCAGTGTTTTTGCAACCCAGATTTATCTTGTGTGGGAATACCTGACCTGAGTTTACTGACAGAAATGTCTGGTAAGTAAAATTACTTTGTGAAAGGGCTGCATTGCAGTCCGGAACCATTTTTTGGACATTGTATTATCCTCCCACTGAATGAAATTCTTTCCTGTCCTGTTCCACCCTCCCTACACCCCTCTGACCTGTAGAGAGGCTGTGCAGACATTTGCCACAGATTTGGTAGTAAATGTCTGTGTTAAACCCACCCAGAATAGGGAATTCCAAGCAGAATCCTGGTTGGTAATTCTAGGCCAGCATAGTTATTCCCCACTTCGAGCAGGAATTCTCTGCAGGTATACCGGCCACTATTTTTCCAGTTGCAGAGAATCTCTGCTTAGAACTCCTCTTAGCATGTAATCGGGATGTTAAGCACATTTTTGCTCAAGCACCAATCTTATCTTATGCCTATGCTTACCTTATGCATGACATGTCAAAGTTCATTTTGGAAACAGATGGCTCTAAAAGAGGTCTTGGGCATTTTTGTTATAAAGGCATGGGAAAGATGGCTTGAAACATCCTGCCTTTTAAGAACTCTGACGCAGAGGTCAGAACTCACGTGGACAATATCTGCCTAATAAGATTGCCTGAAGAAGTGGAGGATCTGCACCCAGAGTTCTCCCTGGATGAGTGGATCTGCTCTAAGGTCCCCACAATGATTGCATCTGCTTGTTTTGTAGCTGATAGAGCACACTAAGTCAGAACAGAAACCCCCGCTGGAAGACCCATCTCGCCCCATCTTAGTGTGCATTCTGAATTTCAAAGAGAGAGACGCTAACATTACAGCAGCTCAGGCCAAGGGGCAGTCATGTCTCATCTTCACGGACGACACCAAACACATGCTGAACCTTGTAATACAAAATCTTGGAGCTGAAAAAATTGAACACAGGTTCCTCTATTGACCAAAATGAAAGACATATTCAATGGTAAGTCCTTTATCTTTAAATCACCAGAGGCAGCCTCGGGCAGTGGGGCAAAGGAATCTCACCTCAGTGGACAACCATCATACAACCAAAGACCCCCCTGTGCCACAAACTCATGGTCATGTGTAAGAGAAGCGTTATCGAAGCAAACAATTGCCAGATGAAAGTAATGAGCTTTTAACCCAATGACAGGGCAAAACACCTAGACTCCTGCTTCTCTTGTGAGGGCTCAAAGAGTGAGAGCGCACTCCAGGACCAGCAACACTCCTCGTGTCGCTACTCTAATTTTTTAGAGATCAGCATGATGTTTGTGGCTTGAGAAACGCCCACCTGCCGACATGGTGGTGATGCTGAAGATAGATAAGTATTATTGGGTGAAGGCCACTCTAACTCATGCTAAAGATACACATCCTCATCTCCGCTAGCGGGAAGGGAAGCGGGGGGAGGGGCTAGGGACTTATTACCAGCATCAATAAATGTTTGAAGCTTAATCCTGAACTGCTATAATGAAGTTGAAAAGGCCACCCTCCTTGTGACTATCTTTTCACAAGTTGGGAAGTAGTTCATGTTAGTTTCTCTTTCCAGGAGTACTGGCTTCTCATGGTTACTGGCAAATACATGGTCCTGAGACCTCTCAGCCCATGATAGACGGTCCAGACTCAACTAGATCGCAATGCACTATATTACACTCCCTGTAATTCCTCACCTGGAATGTAAATGGCCTACTATACAAGATCTAAGCATGAAGCAGTACTGAAGGCAGCTAAAAACACTCTGTTATCATCCTCTTGTGTGACTCCCCACACTTAATGTGCACTAACTGCAGATTCCTTGCTAGGTATGGTTTCTTGACAATAATCCATGCTGGATTCACATGTGGCTCCAAAGTGGTGTCCATAGTGCTCGAACGCCACCACCGTTTTCAAATCCTAAAGGTACAATGTGAGCCACTTGGCAGATGTCACCATCTTGGGCCTCCTATATGGTAGGCTGTGAACAATACTGAATGTATATGCCCTCACCCTTATCATCAGCATTCTTAGAAAAAATAGGGGCTGTCGTAGCTGAAGTTCCCTGGGGCGACCTGATGGTAGGTTGTGATTTCAAAGGTGTCATAGACCAGTCACTCGATAGGACACATGTCCCAGCATTCACTGACAAGGATCTCGCTCTTCTTGCAGATTTTATGAGAGATCTGGGCCCCAATACCCTTTGGCATCTTTTACACCCAAACAAACACCAACAAATATTCTACTGTCTCAGTTCACTGATTTTTGTTACTGGTCTGTAGGAATGCCATGCCTCCACAGAGCGAACATGACTTCTAATTGTAACAAAAATAACAGCAGTCCATACAGAGAGAAAAAGGGTAAGGGTAAGGATAAGGGAGAGTAAACACTGATGTGAGACTCGTCACACTTCCTTGGGAACTGCTTATGGAAGTCTGCAATGAAACAATACCAGATTAGAAACGTACCTTGTAACATTCATGTAACAAGTCCTTTAACTCAACCTTTTCTTCTCTGAAACGTAATGCAGTTCTCCCACTTGAAATATAAGAAAACAATGGTTATTGTTTGTCCTCTTGAAAATCCTTGTGGTATAGTTTTTGCATATGACTCTTATAGAATTACTACTGAAGAGTTCAATGCACATAAGTTCAAAATATGTTCCAGTCTTGTAAATCCAGGAAAAATGACGATAAGTACAATGTCAAAGAAGAAAACAGGAGAGACGCAAAGTGTATCATAGAATGTGCCCAAAAAAGTGACAGAAAATAGTGCGCACACAATAAGTACAAATATAAGGCCTTGCAAATTTTAATGATCGTGAGAATGATCTTAGTAGACAAGATTGTGCAAAAGTAGGAAGACAAGGTTCCAATCCGACAACCCTGCACCAAACAACTTCACTATGATCCTCCAATGAATGCCAAACACAAACTGCTTTGGGAAGTATCGACATTCTGAATTTAGTCTCCTTTTATACAATCACAATCTAAGATGCCCACTGTATTAGAATTCCTGCTTGCCACAAGATTCAAGTTACTTTTGTTTTTGTTGGTGTATTCACAGCCCCACACACCATCCTTCTTTCAATCCCGAACATCCTCATATCTAGATCTCCAATTCTGGTAAGCATTTACCAAAGACCATTCGGACTTGTTATTTCCTGTAACTCTAATAACTATTAACACTGCTATATTGTGTAATCATGACAGTAACCCCCCCCCATAGGATCTTCCTTAGGTTTTTCAGGGATATCTTTATGAAATTTCTTTACAGACTGAGGAGATGAACATTTTGTGCTGATCCCCTAGAGTTTTCCTTTACACCATAACCCTTCCATCTTACCAAATACTGCAATTTCTTACAATTCGTGAATACAAGATAGCCTGAACATCATATTCGATTTCAGAATTTTGAATTATAGGATCCAGTGATTTCTCAATTAGAGTATCTTTCTTAACTGGTTTTAATAAGGAAACATGAAATACTGGGTGGATTTTTATTGTTTCTGGTAATGTCAATTTCATAGCCATTGGAATAACCACCTTACTTATAGAAAAAGAGAAAATAAATATGTGCAAACGTTTCTTTTCCCATGCAATTTAATATAACCAGCGGAAAGTCCCATACTGCACCTCCTTTCTGAAACTAAGGATATTTTCTTAATTTTTTATATGCCTTTATCTACATATTTTGTTGGTCTTTTGTTAAATTGTTTATTACACACTCATGAATGTTACCTAATTACTGAATTGTTTCTTCAACATATAGATGGTTATAACTTGTGAGTGGTATACCAGCGAAGAAACGTGGATGGAATCCTTGCATGATAAAAAAAATTGGACAATGACCATTAGAGGAATAAATAGTGTTATTGTGACAAAATTCAGCCAACCACAATTTCTGATCTTGAATAAAACATCTTAAATATGTTTCCAACCCTTGGTTAACTATTTCATTTTGGCCATCTGTCTGGGGATGATATCCAGATGGCAGTCTTATTTCCAATTTCTAATTTTTACAAAATTCTTTCCAAAATCTTGAGCTAGACTGAGTCCCACAATCAGAAACCTCTACTGCGTGTAACCCATAAAGTTTTACTACATGTTGTAAAAACAGAAGACTAGTCTCTGATGCTGATGGCAACCCTTTAGTGGATATGTAATGTACCTTCTCTGAAAAGGAATACAAAATTACAATAATGGCTGTGTACGTCTTATCGGCTGTAAGATCTACACTTATTTCCATGGAAATCCTTTGCCAAGGGTATTTAGAAACTTCCAATGGTAGTAAGAACCCCATTGGCTTATGATCATTCATGTTTTCCCACCAAAACTGTCTCTTCCTTAACTCAATTGATTTAGCTATACTCGGAAGATCTAGCAATTGAGAATCACGTCTTTCCTTTAATGCATGATTTCTAAACTCCACTTTAGGCAAATATACACATGGTAACAGATTTTCAATTCTCCATCTCTCATTCTTAGCAGCTCAAGCCATCATTTCCTCACCTGACATATCTCTCTTGATACTCTCTTTAATGGATAACTTAGCAATTTTGTCTTTTGGAATTATTGGATAGTGTGTTTGTTCCTTCTCACAACTGTCTAGATTTCTATGAGACTATGAGTCAGCTTTCTAATTTTGTTATCCCAGTCTGAAAGATATTACAATATTCTAGTCTGAGAAGAATAACAAGCACCTCATCTGTCTACCTGGTAATGCTTTTGCTGATCTTAACAACAAACCGTGACTGGGCCTTGTGCCCCAAACAAATAATGTCTCCTTTCTGTGAATAAAACTTTGATAGCCAATAGCTCTTTATCAGAAATAGTGCAACATAGTGCAACTCTTTTTGGCATCAGTCAGTTTTCTCGATAGATAAGATACTAGTTGTAATTGACTTGCATCTGGATGTCTTTGGCTTAATACTGCCCCTAAAGCTAAATCAGCTTCAACATAGTGTCAAGATATCTGATTATGAGCCATGAAGTAAACCTTCTGCCTCCTGATTCCACTTAAGAGAATGCCCTTTCTTTAATAGTTTAGTAATAAGTGATATGACCTGAGAATAATTATTTATTAAACGGCTGTAAAAGTTTGCAAAGCCTAAAAAACTCTGATTGTCTGTTACTGTCTTTGGAATAGGCCAGTCAAAGATTGCTAGAGTCCATTGTCCATTTTGAACCCTTCTGGAGAAATTCCAATCCTAAAAATTCTACCTGAGAAGTACTCATCTTTTCCAGGCATAAAAAACAGAGGTGAAGGTATAGGAGATTGTAAATGTCTCACTACATCTTAAGGACAAGTAATTTACCCAATTTTTTTTTTAACTCGGGGAAACCATCAAAGGTTGGAAGTTTCCAACCAGCGCCCTGTGGCCCTGTGACGCTTTCGGCGTTAAGCCTTTGTCAAGGCTTGACAAAGGCTTAACGCCGAAACGCGTCGCCCTTTGGTTTGTGCATAATAAAATTTGTGCTTCTTCTGGTGTGCCGCATCTCGTTATTTTGGACGAATCTAACAAAATACGGAAATCCTTTTATATATATATATATACACGCACACACACACACACTTATATATAAGCGTAGGTACATATATGTGGAGTAAGGTGTAGAAAAAGTATACTTACTTACCTGTCAATATTTTGGATTCAATATTCTGTCCTTGAAATTCTGTGCCATCAATATTCTGGTTTCGTTATTCAGGTACACACAGTGTGATTGTTTGTGAAGGAATATGTGGTTATTGGGATTTGTGAAGATACATATCAAAGCACACTCAATCAACTTTTCACAATCCAAATTTAAATTCTATCATTTAGATGGGATTTAAAGTAGAAGGATGTAAAGTTGTAAAGTAGGCTGGCTCACAAATCTGTGGATTTTCTAAACTGTTCAGGTTTGTATAATGCAAAGCTAATCAAGATAATTTGTGTTCTTTAAAAAAAAATCAGCTGGCCTTAGCCCAGAGCCCTCCCTCCCACACTTCTTACCTCAGATAGTGGATGTCCATCTTGCACACTGATACTTTTTTTGCTGGAGTATGTCTTACCTGGGACATTCTGCATCAGGAAATCATCACACCAAGAAGGCTCGAAAGGATAAACCTTACCTCACATAAAATTAGGAAACTTCATCTGCTTCACAAAGTATGGAGTTTGCTATTTTCAACCAACTTTGTAAGAAAGCTTGAATTTAACGCGCCACTAATTTAAAATAACTTTACAGAGAGCTTGGAGCATAGCCATCAAGAACATTGTGGGAAATTAGTGGCAAACAGTTTGTTTTAAACATTTTAGGGATGCAACATTGGTGAGAAACTAAATAGAATTCAAATGTAATTTTCCAGGGGAAGTTGGGAAGGCCTCACAATGAATTTCACTGTAAGGTTGTGACAAAAGATGGATAGTTCAATTACATTTCATCAAAAGCATCAATCAAAACTGCATGGACATGAAGTAGGACCCTACACTTGCATTCACCCCTCATAGTTACATGCAGGCTGTGTGAAAGGTGTTGTACAAAAGTGTTATGTTTCATATAGGTACCCCAATATAGGCTCAGGTAGTAACCAGACCTTTCACCTATATTTCCCCTGCCATTACACTACATAACGGTTCTTGGGACTGACCTTTTGCCTAGTTATGATACTGCTTACAGGACGTGGGGTTTTCTCCGACAACTAGCTTCATCCATTATGTATGAGGATTCTTGGAAACGCAGCATGACGACCATCTCCTGCATAATAACTATATATAGGGGTCATTCCTTCCGTCATCCTAAGTCCGACATGACACAGCAAGGTAGATCCCCTGAGGGTACCACTTTGGGTATATAAACAACATATCTTTGCTGAGGTAGTCAGAGGAGAAAAAGGACTTCCATGCTGGCACACTGACGCGAGACGCTGAGGTTCCTGCACTCAGACACTCCAGCTTGCAGTGGCCTGATATCCCTCAAGGGGTGTCCATCTCGAGACCAAGACGGGGTCCCACAGTCTCTCACTTCAGGTAATGGGGTTGACTTTATCCTAGAGGGATTCTTGGCTCTACACCTACATACATGCTAGGTACACTTAGGTATATCTAGTTAGGGTCGCATCGTAGAACTACGCATTATTACTGTCATGTATTATATATACCTGCCTGTATTCATTGTTTTAGCACTATGGTAGGAATCTACCATCCTTTTACTTTGTTGGTGCTTATAATCATTTATATCTGTTTCTGTCTTATGGTTGTTTCAGCACACCTATTATACACTAGAATGACGCTGGTTCAATAAATGCTTATTGAAAACGTCCCCACCGTTTATTCTGTGTATCTCTCTGAGACAAAGTGAGCACAAGTGACTGAGCGACAAGTACTGCACTGTTTCCACGATCCCTGATGGGACAGATTTGTCATGTTCTATAGTTGCCAAGAACTATTCTCTCCTTGGTCAGAGGGTTTTCTAGTGGCACTGTGAGCTAGCTGGTATACAGGCAAGTATACCCGGTGTGGGGTCTGGAATCAGTCTGGACACCAATCCCACAGTCTATATTGTCTAAATGCGCAGATCCTATATAGGGTTATAGGAACTACACGACATGGCGCTGACAACATTGGTTTTGTACTTATTTAACGGTCAAATCTAAGTAGTTCAGTCGTGCTATTCTCAGAGACCCCTACTCACATTTTTCCAGAGACGTCTGGAGTGGGAAGGGAACAATCCGCCACAGCTGAGTAGGCCTATCCTATGCATTGGCTATAGGTTTATCAAGCTTGAAGGACAAATAGTTTCCTGTTGTGCATAAAACCTTATCTCAGTTTCCTTGAAACTTGCTTGTTTTTTTCAATAATGGCTGACGAAGACGCCAATGCGCCAGCACAACGTGCTGCAGCAAGGGAGGAAGAACAAGAAGGTGAAATAAACATTTCAGAAAATGTCAGAACTGCCCTCCCTTTGAAACAAGCAGAATATGTAGTCACAGCTAGGGGTGGGACAGTAACATTCGTGATTGAGGCACACGAATCACATAGAACAGAGGTATTCTATTCATGGGTTAAATTCCCACAAGCAGATGCACGCACAAATACATTTCACTCTTACTCTAAAGATGAAACACCAGATGAATACTGTCCATATGAGGACATTGAAATTCCGTTCACCTACCAGGGGCACATAAACTGGTTTAAAGGCGCCCTCCCACACACAAAAGAAAAAGTGAGACTCAGTCCTCTCGGAAGAGATGGAGCAACTTGACCAGTCCTAGCGGCTTACACACCACATCCAGACATTGACACAATGCCAATAGCAGACTTACGTCCACTTCATAAAGAAATAATACAACTTTACCGAAACCTGACACAGTTTGTGATGAGAACACTCACACTTCAGCCAGCAAGGGCTACAACAGCAGGACAAATTCAGGGATCTACAACTAAAATAACACCACAAACGCTACATGCAGTTATGGGTCAAATGCCCACCAAACGTGAGCAAATGCCATTCTGGATAGCTCAAAAAATAACACAGTTAGAGGCAGTATTTCCACACACAAGCCCTCAAGAAAAACACAGAATGCTAACAATCTGCTTGCCAATGGGGATAGCTCCCCAGATACAGGATTGTACCTCTTGGGGTACAGTTTTCGCTGCCATATATACCAGAACTCATGGTATCCCTTCAATAGCAGTAAAACCAGATGTATTAAGACAAATACAGAATGAGTATGGAGCAGACCCTGCTCTGAACTTAGGGATGAAATTGTTAGGAAATTTTGCCCAGGTATCAACAATTATATCAGCAAACATAAAAGGGGAAGCAGCAGCAGTGGCAATACGCCAACGCCTGAGAGATTTCACTCCTTTACAACAGGAGCGGGAAATACCTAAAATTATTGAAGATATCTATGCCGAATTAGGTAGAGATAGTTTGGGAGCTAGAGCAACAAAAAGTCAACTCATGGGTGGTCCTGAAAAAGAGAACACCAAGCAAGCACCTGATTCTTCCAAGAAGAAATGGGATAACAACAAAAAACAAAAGAATAGAGAGAATAGATCACAATCCAGGGGTGGGTCTCCTCAACAGGCGCCCTCCGAAAGGAGGTACAACCTTAGGAATCGTGATATCATTGGCTGTAGGGATCTTGTCCAGTCGACGACCCGAGGAACCCCTTTTAGGAATATCATCACTCCGTTTTTTGTCGGAAGCGTGTCAAGCCCCTAATTGATGTATTACAATTGGCCTACTGAACAGATATTATCGATCTCTTTATGTGGGGTTACTAGCAGGTCAAACGGCCTGTTGGACTAGTTCCATGAGTGATGTATGAAACATTCTGGACTCTTGATATTGTTGCCCTTGGAGGTCAGGTCTTACCAATGACCGTATAAAAAGAACCCTAGTGAATAATTTTATTGTCTAAGGTGTGGTTGTGTGTCCCACACTATTTATCCACTCTCGCCCTGATGAAGGTGTAGCCCCGTTGAGGGCTGTACACCGAAACGCGCGTTGGCGCTTAAGTCTCCTCGTGCCTCTGGACCTCTTCCATCTATTACCAGAAGGATACACGAGAATGTTCCATCTTAACATCAACTGGAATTATGCCATTTGGAGCGATTTATAATGTTTTAGATATGTGGTGTTGTTGAGGAATGAATGTGTATGATACTATGAATGAGTGCTAGTATGATTGATGGTTATGAGTTCTCTGTGTGGGACATATTTATATATTTATAGATGATTTTGTATGCTTTATCTATCTATATTCTTTGTAAAGTGATATTATGTTTGATATTATGCAAATAAATGAAAAATAATATGTTTAATCCAATAACTTAATTAAAGAAAACTTTCTTTTTTCGAATCTCTGAAATACTGCGTTTGTCAGCCATAGGTGTTGGAATGTAATCCTAGGACCCTTTATTCGGGCCTTTCTATATCCTTTTACATGGGCGGGTGACCGTTTTGTAGTGGTGGTTTAGCTTGAATTTTCCCCTGCCCCACCTGCCCTTCATTCATACGCAGGGGTCCCCCTTTGTACTGATACACGTTCCTCTCGTTCCTTTCAGGGTTCATCAAAAAACTCCGAGAGGGAAGGACGGTCAGAACACAGACAAGAATAGCGTACAGAGTCCAGAGACACGCAACGCGCTTCAGACTAAACTTCCAAAAAAGAAGAGAAACCAAAATCAAAACCTCAATTTAAAAAGAAGGAGGTAGCAGGTCTTAAAGTTAGGCATGCCCAGAATTCTGAGGACTCAACTTCTGAACGGGGAATGTGCTCTGACGATGCTAGACAGTGCAGCAGAAGTAACAATAGCTCGCCAGAACCTGATGGAATTCCGGGTGACAGCGCAGTTGAATGAACATATCACGGTGGAGACACCTGATACGAGGGTAAGTGTCCCACATAGGTTACATGAAATGACACTCACAATGGAGGGGGACAAACCCAGAAAAATGAAAGGTCTCTTTTGGGAGAACCTGACTCCTGGATAGGACATCCTTTTGGCTGAAAAAGATTGGCCGTCTGAAATTGTTATGGAGTGCCCAAAGGGAGAAACGGTAATTTTACCAGCCTTTTCCGACCTCGTTCCAATATACTTAAAACATACATACGCGCAGGAGTGGGCGATAGCACTTGCTCCAGCATTATATCGCAACCATGTTGGGTGGGATGCTGAGTCACCTCACCATGAAATCCCAGTAAAAACGACTCCAACTCCACAGAGACAGTACCCAATAAAACAAGAAGTGAAAAAACAGGTCAGGGAGATCTTAGATCAACTTGAATACCAGGGTGTAATTGAAAGTTGCACCTCTTCATTGAATAATCCTTTGTTTTCTGTAATAAAACCTGATAATTCGTACTGTCCAGTTTTAGACTACAGACATCTGAACAAATGCACTAAAACATTTGCAGTACAGAATGCACACAGTGCCGCATTAATGAATAACATTGTGTGGAAAAAATACAAAACAACACTAGATATCGCAAATGGATTTTTCTGCCAAAATATAGCGCATGAAAGCTGATATTTGACAGCATTCTCAGCGCTCGGTTCTCAGCGTCAATTTTGTCGACTCCCCCAAGGGTATAAGAATAGCCCTGGGTTGTTCTCCGCTAGGGTAACAGCGTTACTTTAGAATTTGGATGAAGAGGCATTGTCTTATGTAGATGATATTTACCTGCCGGATGATGACTTAAAGGATTACTTGACCAGGGTGAGCAACATAATTTTGGGGTTCGCCTCTGAGGGCTACAAATTTAATTTTAAAAAATCGCCCACCTCAATGTCCTATTTTTGGGATATGAGCTTTCAAGTGAAGGGAAAAGCCTGGCAGCTAACTTTTAGAGAAGTGTGTGCTGCTCCAACCTCCTAAATCGTTGAAAAACTTACAATCCATATTGAGATTCCTAAATTTTGGCAGAACATACATTTTGGATTACGCAGAAAAAGTAAAACCTTTCTACGACTTAATAAGACCTGATTTTTCAGTTAGGCATTGGACACAGAAACATACAGATATCCTTAATTCGCTACAAGCTGACATAATAGCTTCCAAACACCTACACACACGTGTAAACACCACAAATTTGGTGATCCGTGTTATAGCGGGTCAATCTGGGTATACTTACCTAACCTTAAATGAAGGTGAAACAGTACCCATAGCATACAAATCACACTTGTACACAAACGCTGAAATGCATTTTGCTTCTACAGAAAAAATTCTGACAGCAGTACAGACCGCTTTAGTGAGGGAAAGAGCACTGGCTCAGGGGAAACGAATAATTTTCGTAACTCCAGTACCGGCCTTGGAGGCTGTTACAAAAGCAAGCGTTCTGAATGCTAAAGCTTTACATCCAAGATGGATACAATGGGCTAAATATCTCACTGCAACAGATGTAGATTACAAATTTGACTCTACACTTCAGACACAAGCATTTCTGCAATATGAACAAGAATATCCTCTACCGAATGAAATAATGCCTCTAGATCAGTATGAATATATCATTTACACTGACGGATCTGCTCAGCCGTCCATAGGAAGTAAACAACAATACAGCGCTGCATGTGCGATTGTAAAGGGTCGTATGCAGGACAGCAAGTAGCATCCTAGCAGTATGAAGACACAGTCTCTAGGAGACTGCACGGCACAGCTGGCAGAGTTAAAAGCCCTGTTACTGGCACTAATAAATAAGGATCGAGAATTCCCCACACTGATCATGTGCGATTCATTTTACTGTGTCCAGTCATACATTGAATATCTTCACTACTGGGGTCAGAATGGGTTTAAAGACTTAAAAGGTTGCACAATCAAGCATAAAATGCTATGGGAACAGGTACCTGAGTTGAAAAATGAACTATCGAGAGCTCACATGATACACACGCTGAGTCATCAACGTGATGGCGTTCACGATGAAGGGAATTCATTGGCCGATGAAGCCACAAAAGGGGCAGTACGAACTGCTGCCGTAGCTGCAATCACTTGTTCTAGCACGAGAATAGACGGACAGATAATGATAGCTGTCATTGCTTCACGCAAAAACAGCACAGCATTGCCGAAAGGTTTTCCACTCAAGTACTCCTACAAGTTAGATGCAAATAACATTCCGTATGCTCAAATTCCAGGAGTGGGGGATAGAATAATACCAAATATAGATTGCACATTAGGCTTAATACTAGCTGCACATGAGGGTCTGGGTTCTGCACACGCAGGGATTACCGCGTCGGTTTCTTTATTGAAACAACGCTATTGGTGGCCAGGATTAACTAAACAGACAAAAAAAATGTCTTAAAGTGCGACATCTGTCAGCAGATGAAGGGTTTCACTGTGGCGCGTCCAGGGCAGACACTATTACTAATATCAGACAGACCACTCGCCTGTGTCTATTTGGACCACTGTGGCCCCTACAGTGCAATGGGGCTTACAAGTATATCTTGGTGGCAGTGGATTCATGCTCTAGATTCCTGTGGTTTTGGCCTCAGTGCTTGGCTGACGCTCGAACTGTTATAAAAGATTTGCGAGTCTCCATAGGGACATACGCGTTTAGCTCTAGGGCTTACAAGAAAGCTATGGGAAGTTTGGGTGTTGCACTGCGGTACTCCTCTCCGTACCATCCCAAGGGAAATTCGGTCATGGAGAGAAAAATCCCGGACTTAAAGCAATCTTTAACAGCAAGAGTATTTGGTTCGGGTGGTAGTTGGGTCACACACAGGACCACGGCTCCTCCAACCCCATGCTCCTCTAACTCACCCACCGTGCCACGACCTGACCAGACTTTTGCCAGTAATCATGGAGCATTTGTTATCCCTCGCTCCGTCCACCTCTCCGACACCTACCCCACCCCCTCTCCCACTAGCCCTTGCCTACATAACTCCCTCACTCGACAGCGGGCTCCCAACAGGAACTCATTCAACTTCCGGTCCCCTAACCTCCCTTCCATCGCCCACTCGCCTTGCGCGCCCGTACATAGGAGATGGAACTCTCCTTTAGCGGATTTTCCCCTTCCCTCCCGTTCACCTGCCCTGGTCTCCCCTCCGCCCTCCCCACTGACCAACCCTCCGCCTCCCCTCCACGTGACCCATTATCCACACTCAGATCCTGCTTCTAAGCTCAAGAAAATAAACCAGGAACTTCTAACTCTCAAAACTGTCGTCCAAAAACTCATTAAGTCCACCAAGGAGCTAGCCATTGATCTCTCTTCCAACATGTCCACACTTGAGATCCCTCATCTTTCTTCCAACTTGACATCACATGAGAACCTGCATATGATCCAGCCGAAACCCCCTGCCCAGAATTGGAATACCACTCCCTACCCTAACGCCCCATCTAGACCTGCTAGAGCCAATAATACATTTTCAGAACCTGATATTCTCTCCCTCCTCCTTGAGTACACCTCTCCTCATTCGGCCATCTCAGTCCCTGCTAGATCCTCACAAACAGCCCCACTAAATGCCCCTAGCTCGACATTCCCTAAACTTGGTAATGCGGAACCCATCCAAAGCATCACACCCAACCCTCATAGAGCACCCAGACTCAACGCCAATTCCATAAACATTAATAACCTCATGCAGATCCCCACTACACAGCCCGCGCTCACAGACACCATGCACAAATCACACCTGAAATGCATGTTACTTAACTGCAGATCAGCGGTGAAACATACCACAGACCTTGCTGATCTCATTCTTGCCCAAGAACTGGACCTCCTTATCCTCACAGAAACATGGCTCAACGACTCCTCAGGCCCTATCCTTGACCTATTAGTTCCCCCTAGTCACAACATTATCAGACTCGACCGAGTTAAGAAAACGGGAGGTGGCATAGCCTGATTCTTCTGCAACTCTCTCACAGCAAAACAGTCCCCCTCAGCTAATCTCTCATCCTGTGAATACCTATGCTTAGATATCACTAGCACACACAGACCCCTATGCAGCCTTCACATCTTCTATCACCCCCCAGGCGATAACCTCCATCTAATTGAACAAATCATGGAAACCATCTCCTCCAACCTGGGCCGACACTGCCCCCAGATCTTCCTTGGTGACTTCAATCTCCACTGGAATGACCCGCATGATCAGGCGGTTACAACCCTCAAAAACTTCTTAACCGACCTATCTCTGACCCAATTCTGCGACAGCCCCACCCACAACTTAGGCTCGACACTGGATCTAATCATCTCCAACCCAACTCCATTCATCTCGAATCCATTCTCCCCTGTGACTGGTCTGACCATCATTATATCAACTTCCTGATACTTGAAAGTTGGAACCACAAAAGTGCACAACCACTAAAACTAAAACACTGGAAAAGATCGCTCCATAACACAAGCATTAATGAGCTCATAGAGCGCTGCAATTTCTCCCTTCTGCCGCCTGTAAACATGAACGACGTTCACGACCTCACTGAACACTATAACAATGCCATGCTATCTGCCTTGAATGATACGGCCCCCCTTCAACTAAAAATAATTCCCATAAAAGACTCCAAACCTTGGTTCAATGACAGACTAAATGCGGACAGACGCAACCTAAGACTAGCTGAACGCAATTGGAGATCCACTCCCTCCACGGATCTTCTAAAAACTCTAAGATTCAAAAGAAGTAGATACAACAAACTCATTAGATCGACAAAAGCCAACTTCTTCAAGTACCAACTTGACAAAGTCAAAAATCGCCCGAAACGACTTTTTGAGCTCATTAAATCACAATCCAACAACACCTCTACCCAATCTCAGCACCTCTCTCGCCCGCAACCAAACTACGATGCGGTTGCGAAATTCTTCCTCGAAAAGACGAATAAAATCGAATCAGATCTAAGGTCTGCTGCACTCAATCTCTCGCCCTCTCTTGACTCCTCTGTCTCCACACCCCCGCCCTCGCCTCATGGTTTCTTCCTCAAAAACAATGCTTCATGGAGTCAATTCACTCCCCTCAATGACATTACCATCCTCAATATTCTCTCGACCCTTAAACCCTCTAATCACTTCAATGACCCCCTCCCCCCAACTTCTTCAAAGAAATGATAGGTTCACTAGCACCGCTCTGGTCCAAGATCATCAACGCCTCACTTCTTCAAGGTGAGATCCCGGACTGCCTGAAGGCTGGCCTAGTGCTCCCTATTCTCAAAAAACCCTCGGCTGACCCTGTTGACCTGAACAACTACAGACCAATCACAAACATACCCACCCTGGCAAAACTTCTGGAGAAATGTGTTCATGAACAACTACGCAAACACATTGAGCAATTCCAGCTTCTCGACCTATTCTAATCGGGCTTCTGCACTGGCCACAGCACCGAAACGGCCATCACTCACATAGTGGACAACGCTCTCACTTTACTTCACCAAAATGAAGCCTGCCTTTTAATTCTGCTCGATCTCTCATCTGCATTCGACACTGTCAAACATGACAATTTACTCTACCTCTTGGAAAGCAGGATGAGGCTCTCAGGCACGGTCCTTAAATGGTTTTCCTCTTTCCTCAACAACAGAACACAAAGAGTCAAATCCAACTAGTCTTTATCCAACCCTAGTCCCTGCACACTGGGTGTCCCCCAAGGTTCCTCACTCTCCCCCACACTCTTTAACCTTTTCCTTGAACCATTGACTGTAATTCTTAAAGCCTCCAACATCCAATATCACATGTATGCGGACGACACCCAACTCTACATGAAAATCTCTTCCCCCGTTGACATCAAATCTCTCAACGGAACCCTCCTCAAAACCCTAAACTGGCTAACCTCCAACCATCTCAAATTAAACGCCCTCAAGACAGAATTCCTCCTCATTGCACCCGCTAGGCAAACCCCCACTGTTGTGAAATATCTCTGTAACCTCACCGCCCTCAACTGCACACCTCACATCATTGACTCCACTAAATCACTGGGAGTTGTGCTAGACAAAAACCTAAACATGCAAGACCACATCAGATCATCGACCAAAGGAGCGAACTTCAAACTTTGCATCCTAAGAAAACTCAAACCCTACCTTCCCCAAGATGACTTTAAATCGGCGGTGCAAGCACTTGTCATCTCTAGACTAGAATACGGCAGTGCTACTCTATGCGGACTGCCGAAACTCAGTTTAGCCCCCATCAGAGCATCTCTAAATGCTGCTACTAGACTCATCACGGGTTCTAAGAAGACCAACCACATTTCGCCGGACCTGACATCGCTCAATTGGCTTCCCTTTGAGGCAAGGATCCAACTAAAGATCGCTTGTATGACCCATAGAGCACTACACTTCAACACCCCACTCTACCTGACAAACAAGCTGGAACTTTCTGGTGGCTCCAGGTCCACAAGGAGCACCGGCACACTGCTGCTCAAGCCAAAGAAATTTAATAAGCTTAAAACCTACAATCGAACATTCTCTGGCATCGACCCGAGAATCTGGAACTCCCTTCCAGTGGATACAAGACTGATTCCCTCTACACTTGCCTTCAAAAGGGAAGTTAAAGCTCTACTAATTAACAAATCGCTGAACTAGATGCTTTGCTCCTCTTGCCTCTCACTCACTGTATACATATCATTTGTTGCGACCCATTGTCGCCTGCCTTACTGTCTTGTTTGCTCTTGATGTTTATTGCCCTGCTTTTCGTTCTCACCCAACCTGCTTCCTATGTCCACCTTAATTTCATCTTGCTCCTGTTGTATATTGTCCCACTGTTACCCTGATTTTTCTCCCCTAGCTGTTTTCCTATGTCTACCTAAACCGTATGTAAAGCGCTCTGATACCCACCTGGGTCATGTTCGCGCTATACAAAACTTTAAAAATAAATAAATCACTTATATGGGGTCCAGAGGGCTCTCAACAATATGCCAAGAAGTTCCCTAGGAGGTGTCACTCCTTACGAAGTCCTATTTGGAACGAGATTGTGGGTACCTGATCTTGACTATGAAAGCACAGTGGCGGATGAAAAACCATTTGACATCAATAAACGTTTTGCTTGTTTTTACAGGATCTCAATGAATTCCGGGCACTACAAAGCAACATGCAAGTAAAACGCACCACCACTGGAGAAGTCAAATCAGTCACGGCAAGACCTGCCTGGATCCCTAAAGTCAGGAATCTGGTCAGAGAAAAGATTGTGTACAAGAAAGAATTTGGGCCATCATACAGAAAGCCTGTACCTGTCCTGGTTGTCGAAGGAACAAGAACAGTACTTCTTCCACCTCTTGCCGGAAAAAAAGAAAAGAGATTTGTCTCCATCAAACTGATCAAACCACACTATGTGGCCGATACTGAATAGTAGGCCTCGTGGGCTCCTGGGTAGCCGACGCTCTCCTCTCGCTACCATACAGGAAGTTCAGACATAACATTTGAAGAGTCATCAATACAAAATAATGGACTTTCCAACAATGAAATGGAACTCGTTCCTATTGAAACAGACGTCAAAACACAAATGAAAGACAAATATCGATTCGGCCTAACACTGACATCTACATAAATATGCCTCTACAAGAGACGTCTGCCAGTTCAACAAAACCTGCTGAGCTACCAAAGATAGATCGAACTGCATCTGGCTACATCATCGATTTTGATACCTTCTCTCTGGATCCCAGTGAACCTGAAGCAACGCCAGCTCGAGTTTCCCGTGAACAACAACTTCATGACTTCTACATTTTTCTAAAAAAGACTTACCTAGTATCACCTTGGCTCCAACTCTGGATCATAACTGGAATATTGTTTTTTCTATTCTGGATTTGCCTAGTGACTGTCTTTTGCTTACTCATGAATGGAAACTATCTCCCAGAATGCTCTGCAGTATCAAATGTGAACTTGGTCCTGAAACCTCATACATCTCATCGTGAACAAAGAGACCTGTCCTTCGTGAATATTACAGCTGTTCCAATTCCTGATGGTATAGTTTGGGACAGAGTTTCATATGATGTATTTAGTCCCACTGAACTTTTGAAAATACCTCATGTATTTAAAATTTCTTTAAATGATATCATTACCTCCAGTACTTTTCCAATGATTGGGATTTTGAAACTGTAAATAATGAGTTGTCTGATTTAGAACAATCCGCTGCATTTTCAAGCATTGAAATGTTGGAGGACACAACTGATTATGACACAATGTACTGTTACCAACATTATGGTCATCACTTTTTACATAAATCCAGTATCCCAGGTAATTCTTTTACATACCACCAATGGGAACATTGCCCAACACCACCGAAAGGTGGTTCACGAACGTTTGCACAGAAAATTTCTTATTTATCAGGGTTTAACACTTCTGACCCAACCTCATATTACTATAAGGTTGCACCTACAACTGCACGGAAAAATATGCTAACAAACACCAAACAAATTTATTCTGCATCCTTTATTTCCCAACTGTCTGAACAGGGTTTCGACATATGGAAGGACACTATAGACATAAAATCATTCTGGGGTTCAAAGGAATGGCAAGTTCAGGGAACAGAAGCACTATTCGAGCGTGCCTCATTCCACAGCAGATAATATTTCTGAACAACACTGTGCAACAGACTTCATGTCTTGGACTAGCCAAGAACAAAGACTTGAACACACCTCAGATTCCCTCACCATCACACTTTGAGGGGTGGCAAAACTTTACAACACATGGTGGGGATACAGTAGATGATTTGGTTTTAAATAATATGACAATTGTTTTAAATGATATTCGTTTTCTAATTGTTTTTTCCTTTGATAGACAATCTGTGTATATGTTTCAAAATACTTTCTCATGATATGCTTCTTTGGGAATATATGTAAAATTACACATCATATAGATCAATATAAATCACTAATGTGTGAGATGTGGAATTGGAAGGGATGGTTAGTTTGGCCTACAGACACAAATAGATGTCAGACAAGATTCAGAGGTACCACCAAAGGGTTTAGTATCCATTGGTCGGACCAACGCTATGTACAATGAGAACATCCTGGGGTGGTGACTTCATACAGTGTTGGGAAGTTATGCCTCGATTGGCTAAAAACCTCGACACTGTCCCAGGTGAAACAACACTTATCCTTACTATCAGATGAGGTGGATTTAAGGGATTTTTTATTGGGTCCCCAAAAGCCACGTCAGAGACGTTTCTTATACGCTGTTTATAATGAAATCTGGAAAATCTCTCAACAAGAAGCTGCGGAGAGACTTCGTGAAAGTGATAGAATTAACCTAGAAAAAGCGTTAGCTGTAGTTGATAATGGTATGACTACATTAACATCCAGGATTTATTCACTGGGCAACATTGTATCTTCTGCTATAGATGTACTAGAACAGGATTTGTCCATACTACAGCACGGACAGTCTCAGCTACGTTCTATTATGTTGTTAAGCTGGACGCTACAATCATTGCGTTCAGGTTATGTGCCTTGGCGATTTATCAACAGCACGTCCTTGTTCTCTGCATACAATCTAACTAAAAAACAGACAACAATGGCACAAAGGGGAGATAAATATACAATGTTGTGTATTGAAAAAATGAACCAATTACCTTTCACTGTGGCAGAGTCACCATCCACAGAATGGTTAATCCATGGCCATATAACATTACCGGTCACAACTTTACTGTTTCAGTATTGCTTAGAACAACAACAGGCAGGCAGATATGAAGCGATTGGTAGGGAATTCATCAAGGAATCTTGGGAATTGCCATACAGATTGCGATGCAGGAGTGGGGACGTGGAAGAGTTTCTAAGTGGTACAAATTGCGAGAACTCTTTAAGTGGATCTCTCATATGCCAGGATATCATGCTTCACGGGGCCTGTAACGGTTCAGTTGCAAACTTATCCTGTCATCTGAAAGGGTCCCCAGCTGCCGTGATTAATCCTGTGTTCAAGTTGCTCTCGAATGGGAGTTACTTGATGCTGAATGATCAAGGTTGCTGTGGGATGCTTCCTGGCATCGCATATCTTGTCACTGTAGGCTCCAGGGTTACTTGTTGTATGCAAGTATTGTTTCCACCAACCCACACAGTCAGGGAGGCGCCGTTATTGCCTTCATTGA
Source organism: Calotriton arnoldi (assembly GCA_963921515.1). NCBI lineage: Eukaryota > Metazoa > Chordata > Amphibia > Caudata > Salamandridae > Calotriton > Calotriton arnoldi. Next base: position 44,609 of record CAWUFW010023460.1, read on the forward strand.
ATGTTTCCTTTATACGTTTTGATACTCTTAACCGAATGAAAGCCATGCTTTTACAGAAAACCGTGCTCTTATCCTCCGCCCGAGAGACTTTTGATCTTCAGGTCGCAAGGTCCTCAGCTGAGCTACAGGCACTAGTAAGAACAAACTGCCCTTTCCATTTCACAGAAATGGTACAACGTATCTTTAACATGTCTGATACGAAGGGTATAGTACACCTATTTAAGACCATAGGTTCGGGACTGTTAAGCACCTTTCAGACAGTCTTCGGAGTGATTCCAGCATTCATACACTCCGTATTCGGAAGCATTTTTGGAGGACTTCTGCTGATCCTGTTACTAATAGCAGGAATCCTGATTGTAATTTTTCTGCTACACAATGGACATCCCAGTCACCAAGGAGATGGGAAAAACACTCTTGGAGCGCCGATACCGTGATCGCATGGTACTCCATCTGGGGACACCCGCCTTCCAGAACTAAGCGAGTCTTGGTTCCTATCATTTCGACCAGTCTGGATTGACTGTATTCTACCTGTCTTCCGATGCCTGTTCTGCGGACAAGAATGCGTGTTGGATCTCTGTCTAACACTTCCATCGGTTGCGCCACCGGACGTGGATGCTTTACTGGACCCGATAACAGCCCATGTACTGCTGTGTCCTTAGCGTACTCCAATGTTGATGTCTGCATTCTTAGAGCCACCACGGGACGCTTCAGCTCCTGTTGGAATGGGGACCGGCTCCTCTACAAACGCTCAGGCCTTGGATGTCACACAGGCTTCTCCAGCATCGGCTGTGGGCAATACAGAAGATCATCTGTGCTCGATTGACCTGATCTGTGAGGTGTTGCAGGGACCGTCGTCTGCGATGGCAAGCAACAGTGATGTTGCGTCTCCCAGCCAGGACACATAAACATTTGGATCATCGTGTGCTGGAAAAAATTTGGCCTTCTTCAAAACAGCCATTTTTGGAATTTTTAAACAAATAACACTATTCTTTTTACTTAACAGCATAGCTTTCAGACACTCATAGTTGTTCGAACTATATATACGAACATATTTTAGTAAGACTTCTACCGCTTAAAATACAATTTTAGCTGTTTTACATTTTTACATTTTTTATGCACTATTTTCTGGATTAATTAGTTGTTTGCATACAATGCCTAGAAGTACATTAAAATTTTAGTATGTCGTCAAGTCGGATGAGGAGTGGGTGTTATGTTTCATATAGGTACCCCTATATAGGCTCAGGTAGTAACCAGTCCTTTCACCTATATTTCCCCTGCCATTACACTACATAACGGTTCTTGGGACTGACCTTTTGCCTAGTTATGGTACGGCTTACAGGACATGGGGTTTTCTCTGAAAACTAGCCTCATTCATTATGCATGAGGATTCTTGGAATCTCAGCTGGACTACGATCTCCTGCATAATAACTATGTATAAGGGTCATTCCTTCCGTCATCCTAAGTCCGACATGACACAGCAAGGTAGATCCCCTGAGGGTACCACTTTGGGTATTTAAACACCATATCTTTGCTGAGGCAGAGAGAGGAGAAAAAGGTCTTCCATTCTGACGCGAGACGCTGAGGTTCCTGCACGCAGACACTCCATCTCGCAGTGGTCTGACATCCCTCACGGAGTGTCCATCTCGAGACCAAGACGGGGTCCCACAGTCTCTCACTTCAGGTAATGGGGTTGACGTTATCCTAGAGGGATTCTTGGCTCTACACCTGGATACATGCTAGGTACACTTAGGTACATCTAGTTAGGGTCGCATCGTAGGAGTACGCATTATTACTGTCACGTATTTTATATACCTGCCTGTATTCATTGTTTTAGCACTATGGTAGGAATCTACCATCCTTTTACTTTGTTGGTGCTTATAATTATTTATATCTGTTTCTGTCTTATGGTCCCACAGTCTATGTTGTCTAAACACGCAGTTCCTATATAGGGTTATAGGAACTACAAGACAAAAGGAGACCTTCGTTAGACATCGATCAGCAAGGTAAATCAGCATGGTAAAGTATAGGTGATTGTGTGAGCCCAGGATGGGTCCATTTGAGGCCTGTGGCCTGACTAAGGACACCAGCAGCACTGCCTCTAAAGCCCTGAGTGGTGGTTTAACAGTTTGCATCTAGGACCCTGCTTTGTGATAACATCTCTGCTCGATGCTGCTTGCATGATACCTCCCATTTGGATGCCACATAGTCCTCCACTTTCAGAATTATGGACATCTCTACTCTTCCATATGCAGTAGGCTCCTTGCATAGGACATCCAAGGTGGCACCCTATATGTGGCTAGCATTGTTTGGACGAGCATGCACTTTTCTGAGTAGTGAATGTAGAAGAGATGGAAGCCTGCCATGTATACTAGAAATGGAAAATACTTCGTTCTACATTACTACAGGTGTAGATAAAAGTCAAGCTTCATGCTATGAAACAGTTAAGAGACTGCTTTAGGCTTTCTTTTACTTTCTCTATTCACTCCCAATCTCTGCCCTGCTGCCTCTCTCAACCTTTTCCCCACTATCCCTTTCTGCTTGCTGCTGCATCTATCTTCCCATTCCTGTCTCTCCTGCTTTCTCTATTTACTTACTTTCGTTCTCTTAATCTTCTCTCCTTTTCTAGGAACTCTTCTCTTTATCTCTTTTCTATCTTCTTTGTACTTCTCAATATTTTTATACTCTCTCTAGGCCTTTTCTCCAAAGATCATGTATGGCGACTGAACCTTTCTCTTGGCTGTGCATGGCCATTAGCAGCACCTGTCATCTTTCTTTTACCACTGTGATTTTTGCTGCAGCACACATAGAAAGTGGAATATACCTCTAAGGATTGTTTTTGTGCAGGAACTTGTGCCTGAGAGCATTACACTTTATATAACAAAAGGAGGGAGTGAAGAGGTAGTGTCTCACACGGACACTGTGGCGGATATATCCTCCTCTAATGCTTAGTAAATAAATCAAAAGAATCCACCACATGGGACTAGAAGTATAAAGGAAAGTGTGTTAGTCATCCAGGTGTGGATGCACACAGCGTTTGTTTAAATACCCCTCACACACCAAAAGGGCCCTTGGTGTCATGCTTCATCATGGGGTCTTCCCGTCCCGCTGCGGGACGGGCGTGCTACGACCTACGACTACGCGGGAGCACTGATATTAACAATACTATGTGTAGTGATGGGGTAGTGAGAGGAGGGGTCGGGAGAGGATACGGGTAAGTGATTAAAAGGACCTGGCCTCATGGACTTAGAAGAAACTTTAATAGGTCATTGAGGCTGGACCTGTTAAAAAGTGATGCGGAGAAATCCTGCCAATAATGTGCAGATGCTCCTATAGAGTCAACATGTTTCGAAGCAAAGCTTCTTCATCAGGACTAAGAAGATCCCCTCAGTATCCACTATGTTGATTTATCCCAAATGGGTGTGCTATATATACAAAAGTGTTAAAAAAAAGAGCATAAATTGTATGCAATCTATACGATACCCAATAGTATCATGTAAATGTCAATTATGTAATGTAGGAGTTAATACTCCTTAAGCCTCTTGTAACGGGTGGGGGAGAAAGTCGCCAAACGTAGTTGTTAAGGTCAACCCAGTCTCGCCTCAAAATAACACCAACCCGCGGCTCCGTGATGGAGCCGCGGGTTGGTGTTATTTTGAGGCGAGACTGGGTTGACCTTAACAACTACGTTTGGCGACTTTCTCCCCACCCGTTACAAGAGGCTTAAGGAGTATTAACTCCTACATTACATAATTGACATTTACATGATACTATTGGGTATCGTATAGATTGCATACAATTTATGCTCTTTTTTAACACTTTGTATATATAGCACACCCATTTGGGATAAATCAACATAGTGGATACTGAGGGGATCTTCTTAGTCCTGATGAAGAAGCTTTGCTTCGAAACATGTTGACTCTATAGGAGCATCTGCACATTATTGGCAGGATTTCTCCGCATCACTTTTTAACAGGTCCAGCCTCAATGACCTATTAAAGTTTCTTCTAAGTCCATGAGGCCAGGTCCTTTTTAATCACTTACCCGTATCCTCTCCCGACCCTCCTCTCACTACCCCATCACTACACATAGTATTGTTAATATCAGTGCTCCCGCGTAGTCGTAGGTCGTAGCACGCCCGTCCCGCAGCGGGACGGGAAGACCCCATGATGAAGCATGACACCAAGGGCCCTTTTGGTGTGTGAGGGGTATTTAAACAAACGCTGTGTGCATCCACACCTGGATGACTAACACACTTTCCTTTATACTTCTAGTCCCATGTGGTGGATTCTTTTGAGAGCATTACACACCATTGGCCCTGCCTAGCTGAACAGCCGCATCTCCTTTCACAAACCATCCAGACACCTTCGCTTGGCTGGACTCCTATTTGCACACATCCTACGTAAAAGTTGTATCTTTGAACTCATGACACACAATTAGACTTTGCTAAAAAATGACAACACAAAGCACTTTTCCACAAACTCAGTATTGTCCTTTCCCCAAATCGGCACATAGAGCACTGGAATATTTCACGTGTCCCTTTTCAATGCATTAGTCATTTTAGCTAATTAATTCCAAAATTGTGCTTTAAATGCACTTTTTATTTTATCTTTTTCAAAAATGTCGCGGGCGGGGGAACCAATAGAGTAAATGGGTGGGGCCAGTGGAGGAAGTGGTGGAGCCAGGAAAAGTGGGTGTGGCCTCTGACAAACATTTGAGCACTTGGACTTCATATTTTACAAATTAAGCACTGACACAGGTTAATTTAGGGACTTTAGTGGTTCACCCTGACAAGGATTATAGTGTTGCCTGAGAGGGCACCACACCCCACCCCCCCACAACTATCAACCCAATTTCTTAGAAGGATCCTATCATTTATGCTGCAACTTCACCACCTTCTGGAATTTAAAGAAAAATAATTAAAAAAATTAAGAATGTTAAGAAGGAAAGTCTTATTCCCAAAGTGTAATTTACATTCCCATGGAACACAGTCTCCTTCTTCTCTCCTTACTCATTTGTACTTGTCCACATATAGAAGGGGTTCATTGTAACAATAAATGTGGAGGTACAATTGGAAGTCCCTCATTTGACTCACATATTTAGAAAATCTTCACTGAGGAGATATGCACTCTTTGCTAATTTTGATCACATCTCATTATCAATGGCCAGTGTCACAAGTGTCATCACTCCTGTATTTCATCAGGAATCAGAACATCCACCCATCAAATGGAGCTCTTGGATTAGAACCTTCAATGCATATCTAGGCACCAATAATGGTCACAGATACAGACCAGAAACAAAAGAAAATCTTCTCTGGTACTACCTGGGAGTCGAAGGTCAAAATGAATTTGATAATTTAACACCTCATGTGCCACGAGAAGGTGAACTCATTGGTGAAAAACTAGATGAATTTCAAATTGCCATCAAACAACTGGAAAATACTCTGAGGATGAAAAAAGGTTGGTGGCTTCAGATACAAATTATTCACTAGAGGTCAGGGCCCAAAGAAACTGGTGGAAGCATTTGTCATCACTCTCAAGGTGCTTGACACAGATTGTGAGTCTGAAGATTTCACATATCAACTGACCAGGGACCAACTTGTTGCAAGGTGTTCTTTGAAAAGTATTCAGGAATGGTGTTATCATTCAAAAATTATATGTTGCAAAAGTGCTTTACATCGCCCGGAGTATGGAACGTTCACACTTTGATTCTAAACAGAGCTTGTCAGGCCACAGTGGCGCTCATGTGGGAGTTTCTTTATCCTTACCTATACATTCCTGCGGTTGTAATTTGGTTCACTTCAAAAATATTCACTCGACTGTAATAATAATAAACTATTTTTCGGTCAAATGACCATAAAAGTTCAATATGTAAATTAAATACATATTAAAATTACACATATTAATATATACAAAAGACAATGACACATATATAGACAACAAGTGACAACTTAAAAATACCACAACATCCTCCTGCTAGGATAGGTAAAACCATTAGCAGCAAAAACCTCTAAAAACCTAGGCTGGGCTAAAAGAGTCCGTCATGCTGTCTAGAAAATCTAGGCCAGCAGGATTTTTTCAGGGCCCTGAAGTCTTAGCAGTGTCACATTAGTCTTGAGCTATTAGTTAAAACCAAATGATAGCAGCAGTGAACACTTATTGGAGTTTTGCCTCCCAATGGCAATTATTCTATAGCATCAGGGCTAACGTGCTCTACAATCTTCCATCTTGGCCCACTAGTACCCAGAAATTTTGTTGTGTGCATTTGTAGTGTTTGCACCTTCTCTGGTCATGAAAGTTAGAGATTCCCTGAGGGCAGCCCTTTCGATCTGATGTTCATTTCTTTCATATCACTTTTCAGAATTCTTAATGCCTCCCAATAGTGCCTTATGCCCTCTAACTCACTTCAGACTACAGCAGAATACAGCAGCCCGCCTGGCTCTTAATATGCCCCCTAAAACCCTCTCCCAGCCACTGTTACGGCAGCTTCACTGGCTTCCCCTCCGTCAGAGAGTCAAGTTTAAAATTTGTAATCTAGTCCACAAGGCATTACATGGCAGAGGCCCAAGCTACCTTGCGGAAAGACTTAAGTGCTATCTGCCTGGCAGATCTCTTCGTTCGGGGGAAAAAGCTCTGTTGGCGAACCCCCGCTACAAAAAACTTCATGCAGGGGGCAAAGCTTTTGCATATCTTGCTCCCCCATACTGGAACTCATTGCCTGTGCAACTTCGGAAGTGTACTAATCTCCCCCACTTTAGGAAACTCCTAAAGACAGAACTGTTCAGTAACTGATCGCCCTGGCTCTGCATATTTCCACTCCCCTAGCGCTGAGATACCCCTTGGGGGTGATTCCTGCGCTTTAATGTTAATGTTAATGTTAATGTTATTGGGACTTATATAGCGCTAACTGTTACCCGAAGGTGTCCTGGCGCTGTGTGAAGTCCTGACTGAAAACAACGTCGGTATAGTTCTAGGCAGGTTTATTTAGAGAAAAGCCATGTTTTTAATGCCTTACGGAAAACTAGGAGATTGTTCATGCTTCTCATGTGAGGTGGGAGGTCATTCCATGCTTTGGCCGCATTGGCAACAAGCTTCGGATGCCCCAGTTAACCTTTTTCACCCGGGGCACCACCACTAGATTCGCATCAGAAGACCGCAAAGCTCTTTTTGGTGTATGATAATAATAACTTGCACACTGCGATTTATCCATTTCTTACGCGGCAATATGTATCTGAGGCAGAATAAGAAAAAGTGCTCTTCCGTTTCTTTTGCCTGTGGGCAGTAAGGGCAATGCATTGGGGAACAGCTTGATTCATCCCATTTAGATGTGAACGATCTTAGAGGTAATGTGCCACTTCTAAACTGCACATACAAACGTTTTGCTATGGGGAGATAGATTCTGTCCGTATTTGGTTCAAAGTTACTCACTTGATTGTTTTCACAATGAAGCAGTATCACAATCAGCCTAAAAATACAAACATCAACATTAATGAACAACTCATGCAAAAGCACTCTAAGCCTTCTTGTTTTAAATGTGGATGGTTTTCACACAGGGCCGTTTTTTGCTATTGTCCCGCTATTTGGCAACTTTGTAAAAAATTTGGAAAATTGGGTCAATTTAGCAGTGTTTGAGTAGGGGAGATAAAAGAATCGAAGTACGTTGTGTGGTGGGCAGTGATGCCGACGTTAATAAGTTAGAGGAACTGGTTTTAGCCATCGATAATGTACACACCCCTAGAGAAGGTTAAAAAAATGTCCTGAACCTCGAGTTCAAGTTTCTATTGATGGAATTCCCAGAGACCTTTTAGTTGATTCAGGGGCTAAAACAATTATGAATAATTATGATTACAATAATAACGAAGGTAGCTGGAAAAATAAGCTATTGCTACCTTCAAATGTCACCACCGTGGAAGCAAAACTAAACTCTTAGGTTATTTCCTTGACAAAGTCACCTTCACAAATCAGTCTATCAAGCCTAAAGTGTATGTTGCAAAAAAAAAGTTTGAACGTCTTAGGGTGACTTTCATATGGTTTTGAGAATTGGTAGTACTTGCCCCATATCTGTGGTTGATGATGACATTATCAAATCAAGACACAGGAAAGTCATGGATGTGTTCAGTGATCAGTTGGGTGTTATAGAAAATTATCAACATGTTAACAAGGTAAAGAAGCATTTACGCTACACAATATTACCCTAAGTGTGTGTGACAATCACCAGAAACATATTTGGTCCACGTTAGATGATGATGTGATGAACCAATTGATGCCACACTCTGGTTGTCTCCTTTGGTCTTAGCATGCAAGAGGAGTGGGGAGCTACATGTCTGTGCCAACCTAAGGAAACTGAATTAAGCCATGTGGGTTAGATATTTCCCACTTCCCGGGACTGAAGACCTCTTATTATGAGTTGACCAATCTTTGTGGTTAACAAAGGGAGGCTTGGGGGGCGGAGCTTGCCTGGCCCAAAGATGGCCGCTCCGTAACCGAGCTCCGCCGGCCACCGACTATCCGCCACGAATTTGTGACTTCAAACGCTAACTTTTGGAGTGGATACACTGAACAACTGCTGCCGATGGTGAGCGGGTTGAAATGAGGTGCTCGCTGCCCGTTTTGCCTGCACGAATCCGGAGCTCTGGCCGACTGATCCTGCACCGGCCTGCGTCTGTGACCGACGCGCGCGGCGCCGCCCGTACCTCCAGCTACGCGCGACTGGACGGGGGAGCTCTGCAACGCGCCGCCAACGCCGGCGCGGATCCCCGGAGGGCGCCCAGAGTCATCTCATCCGATCAGGACGGCCATCCGACAGCCCGCCCACAGCCGGTGAGACTCGCGGCACGGCCGCCGCTTCTACGGTGCCCGTTCTGGGTGCGGTGCGGGTGGGGCTGCGCCTGAGCTAACCTGCTATGCCTGCGGGCCTAGGGCCCCTGATTCTACCTCCCTGACTACCCGGTGATGCTTGAGCCTGGGGGCCCTAGTCCCTATACACGCTGAGAGACCCGAAGAACTGGGCGGAAACTCGTGGGAGCTTCCACGGGCTGGTGATCGGCCAAGCGCCTGCTCTCTGCTCGGCACATTCTCCTGGACCAGAGGCGTTGCTTGCCTGACCCTACATTGATCGCGGTCGATGTCCACGGGCCCCCCCCCCTGATACATCCATTCGAAGGGGCAGTCGCGCGCACGGTCGGTGTGCCAGAGTACTGGGGGCGCCGAGATGGGCAAACCGGATAAGTCTCAGCCGAAAATTAACTTCGATCAGAGGAAATCACGCCGCTGCGAGGACGCGGCGGAGTCTACAGTATCCGAGGCGGACGGCCTGTCGGGTGACCCGGTGGGCGACATTAAACAAATCATAGCGTCCATGCAACAGGGGCTGTCGGCCATCGACGCTAAAATCGACACATTGGCCTATAGGATGGACCGAATGTCGGAAAGGGTGGACAAACACTCAGAACGCCTAAATATGGCAGAGCGACGCATCACAGAATCAGAGGAGGCCCAGTCTGACCTCGACGTAGCTCAGAAACGGGTTGAGAAGACCTTAGCTGCGTTGCAAGACAGGGCGGAAGATTTGGAAGCCAGATCGCGCCGCAGCAATCTCCGAATTATAGGCTTGGCTGAATCCACCGCCACGGGCAACATGGAGACCTTCGTTGAAAAATTACTCACGACGCTGTTGGATGCCGAAATCTTCTCTACCATGTTTGTGGTGGAGAGAGCACACCGGTCACTGGGCCCCCGACCTCAGCCCGGCGCCCCTCCATGGCCCATCATCGCCAAGCTCTTGAATTACAGGGATAGGGATGCCGCGTTGCGTAGAGCGAGAGAGCTGGACAGTCTGCAATACGAGGGATCTACCCTCTCCTTATTCCCGGACTTCACTCTCAGAGTTCAGGAGGCCAGGAAGCAATTCGCCCCTCTGAAGAGGAAGTTGAGGGACCAGAACATCGAGTACGCAATGCTTTATCCTGCAAGACTCAAGGTGATGTTCGATGGGAAAGCCAAAATTTTCCTAGACCCGCAGTCCCTGCAGAAAGCTCTTAAGGACCGAGATGAAGCTGATAGACAAGGGTCGAACCGGAGGGGTGGGCCTGGTGCAGATGCTGCAAATGGGGACCTATATGAAAATGACTAATGTGTTGGCTGGTTTTGGACGCAGTTCACTATGTTGTTGGTCACTGCTGCTGGGTGTCACGTTGTGGGGGTTCCGCAACTTGTCGCTATTTCTCGGTCTATGGGGAGCTGCGGACGCAGTGGTTGTGGTTCGATGATTCTTATGGGGTTGCATCAATCTACCATGGGGCCAACCTTCCTGCTGTGCTGTCCGCTGTTCTCATCTTTGCTCTTTTGGTCCCTGGGGTGGAGGTTTGTGATTCCTGGATGGGGCTCTTGATTGCAGTTTATCCTGCTAGGGGGTCCGCTGCTGGAGGGCGGTGAGGTTTGAGCTGTATGGGTGTCTCCCACACGTTGCTGTTAACTATCGATGATGCATAATGTTTGACTGCTGGTGGTTGGGCGGGGGGTGCTCTAGTGTGGTATAGCTGGGTAACATCCGCCCCAATGCGTTACACGTTGTTCTCTTTTCTACTTTGAGGGATGCATTGTTTTGTATATGTATTTTATTTGCTTTGTATGCATATCTCGGAGGCTACAGGGTGGGTTGTTCTTCGGCTTTGCCAAGTTGGGGAAAGCAAGGCGTGGGTGGAGGGCGGGGATGGGTTGATTGTTGACTTTTTTGTTTCACAGATCACATGTCGCACCTTGGTCATGGTTGGTAGGGCAGCGTGCGCTGCTACACAGCTCCCCCATGATGTTTGTCAACACTCACTGCATGGCTGATCGACATACTAAACAGGGACATCTTAAACGGTTGAACCTTATCACTTGGAATGTCAGGGGGTTGAATGACCACAGAAAGGTCCGTAAAATTTTGGCATATTTGAAACGCAACAAGGTAGACGTGGCTCTGCTCCAGGAGACCCACCTTCAGCCTGGTAGTGCACTACTTTCAGGCGGCAGATTGACAGGTCCCTTTCGTGCTGCATGCTTCACTTCCCACTCCAGAGGGGTGTTGACGTGGGTTAACCCTGGGTCGGGACTCTGTTTGGAGCACTGCACTACAGACAAGGCTGGCAGGTATGTTGTATCCCGCTGTTTCGGCAAGGGGCTCAACTTTCTCATAGTCAACTCGTATGGTCCTAATTACGACGATCCGCAATTTTATCAGTCTATATTTACACTGTTGAGGGAACGTCAGCCCTTGCCGCTGCTAAGGGGGGGGACTTTAATTGCATTTTGGACCCTGCGCTTGACAGATCAAGGGGTCCACCCAGGCCCTTATCTGCTTCAGCGAAAGCTATTGTCGATATAACTCTGCAACTAGGTCTTTCGGATGTTTGGAGGGCTCGGGCTGGCGGCAGGGGGGGATTCACCCATTATTCCGCTTACCATGACATCCACACTCGTATAGACTATTGGTTCATTTCACACACATTGTTGCCCAAAGTGCAGGACTGCTCTGTTTTGGCCCGGACTTTCTCGGACCACTCCCCTATTCTGTTAGCCATAACTGTGCCTTCCCGTGGTCCTCCGCCTTTCCTCTGGAGGTTCCCTCCATATTCGTTGTTGGATGCAGTGTTTAAATCAGAGTTGCAAGATGCCATCACCGAGTTCTTTGCTATTAATGTTGGCTCCATAACTTCCTTTGCCACGGTGTGGGAATCATTTAAGGTTTACATACGGAGTATCGCGATTAGCAAGCACGCAGGGGTTTTACGCTCTATTAGAGACAGGCTCGCTCTGTTAGAATCCCGGATAGCGGGGCTTGAAGCTGACCTCACAAGTGGAAATGACCCTATCACACGAGAGCAGTTGAAAGAGGCTATGAAGGAATACCACGAAGAAGCAGATAACGAGATTAAACATATGGGCAAATATGCCACAGCTAGGTTCTATGGCGAAGCTGATCGTCCAGGATCGGTGCTGGCGGCTCTAGCTCGTCGCAGGTCGGAGCCCGGTGGCTTCTCTGAGCTAGTAGACGATGAAGGCTCTCTCTTGACAGAGCAATCGGATATTAATGAACAGTTTCGCCGCTATTATCAGGAGCTCTACAGCTCTAGGGTTTCCCCTAGCGAATCTGACATATTGCAATATCTTGAATATATTGAACTCCCCTGGCTACAAAATTGGCATCGCGAATTCTTACTGCGTCCTATTGAAACGGCGGAAATTCGTCTAGCATTGAATTCCATGCGGGAGGGCAGCGCCCCGGGGCAGGATGGGCTTACAGTGTCTTTCTACAAGGGCTTTAGCGACCTTTTGATTCCCCACTTGTCCACCCTCTTTCAGGAGATGGGAGGGGATGGGATAATGCCACCCTCCATGCGCGAGGCCTTGATAATCACACTGTTGAAGCCTGGTAAGGATTCTCGTAAGTGCTCCTCTTATCGCCCGCTTTCCCTCCTAAACGTAGACACTAAACTATTTGCTAAGGTACTGGCTAATCGCCTGTCCCCCTTATTACCTCAGCTGATTGGCTCGGAGCAAGCTGGATTTATCCCCCAGCGCATGCTATCGCATAACCTTCGCACAGTGTTCGGTGCCCTTCAACATGTTAGACCGGAGTTTAAGGCGGCAGCGGTCTTCCTCGACGCAGAGAAGGCCTTCGATTCGATCGAATGGTCGTTTATGCTAGCTGTCCTGCGTCGCATGGGAGTGGGAGAGATATTTATACAACTGATCTCGGTACTTTATAATTCTCCTTTAGCCCGGATGCGCACTGGCGATATGGTTTCGGGACCTATTCAGATATCACGGGGCACTCGTCAAGGGTGTCCCCTCTCCCCGTTACTGTATGCGGTTGCCGCCGAGCCTCTGCTGTGTGCTTTGCGCGAGTACCATGGTCACAGAGGCCTGCGCTTCCCTAACTATAATCTAATTGTTTCAGCTTATGCTATTGATATGTTACTATATATAAGAGACCCTGACGTACACCTAGCTCCCGTGATTCGCGAAGTGTTGCGGTTTGGGGGGCTTTCCGGACTAAAGATCAATTGGGATAAATCCATAATTTTTCCATTGACACAAGCCACGGTCCAGACACCTCTTGATTTTCCTCTCCAGTGGACGTCAGATCCGGTTCGCTACTTGGGTATCCAGGTGCACTCTGACGCTGAACAGGTGCTTACCGCAAATTATGGCAGGGCTATTGTTAAATTAGGCGAAGACATAGACAGATGGATCCGGCTTCCGCTCTCACTTACGGGCAGAGTAGCTTTGATGAAAATGGTGGTGCTCCCGCGCTTTCTTTTCCTTTTCATTAACATTCCCATAGTGGTGCCCCAACACGTGTTTCGGCAACTGCGGATTCTGATGCGTAAACTGGCATGGGCGGGTAAGTCTCCGCGCGTAGCACTGGACACTCTTATGTTACCATATGCAGCCGGAGGGCTGGGGGCGCCTGATCTGGAGCTTTATTACAGAATAGCACAAGCCTCGCACGCACATAGTTGGGTCCATGGTCCAATGGATTTACCACACCTCCAAATTGAGAACATGGCTGCTGCTCCAGTCCCTCTAGCACGATTCTTGACAAGGGCGCCCGACAGTCGCTGTGGTGTTTTGGACTTGGTGAACTCCACGGTACACGCCTGGAACGCTATACTGAAAATTTTCTCTGGTGCGCAACTGTACTCGCCCCGGAGGTGAATTGAATGGTGTCAGTGGTTTGCTCTCAGCTCTGAGCGTGGCACGCTCCGTGCTCTCCATGAACTTCGCATGAACGAGATGGGAGATTTGTTTAAAAATGGGCGGCTAATTACATGGGAGGAGGCGGCTACTGGCGTTGTAGAGCCCTTGGCATTGACGCGCTTCCATTTCTTTCGTACGCGCCATGCTATGCGTGATGTGTTGGGCGATGAACTTCTAGAGCCAATGGAAATTCCACCGTTATCCATAGCACTGCGTTCACAGTCTCCTGCCAAGCTGGTTTCACGCCTGTATGCTTCTGCATTATCTGCTCATACTACTACTTTCACGAAAGCACGATTGGCTTGGCAGACTGACATAGGGGTCCCATTAACGGACGACATATAGGCATATTGTTGCGAAGTTACACGCAGGGTCTCTCTTAATGGACGCCATAGGTTGGCTCATTTCAAATTCTTACACAGGGTTCATTATACTCCACAACGCCTGTACAGATATGGTTTGCGGGACACAGACAGCTGTGAGAGGTGCGACATGCCGGATGCTGTTTTTTTTCACATAGCCTGGCAATGCCCTCCAGTGGCGAACTTTTGGCGTAATATTTTTAGTGTTTTAAATGAGATTGTTGATCTCTCTCTTACGCCGACTCCCCTATTGGCATTGATAGGCTATACGAAACCCCTGCGGAAGAATGCCGGCAAATTGGTTGCTATGGGTCTCCTTTTAGCAAAACGTAGACTGGCTATGCGATGGATGAGGGGCCCAGTCCCAACAGTGGCTGAATGGGAAAATGACATGTTGTACTGTAATACCCAATCAGATACCTATAACGAACTGCTTCCTCCCTGCGCCCGGCGAAGGGCTTCTGGGGGCTTTTCACGCAGTATCAGTTGTCATGCTCGCATAATGGTGATGCGCAGGATTGACATCCTTAGTGTACGGATCACTCCCCTCAGATATGTTCCTCTGCAGTGTTGTGGTTGTATTAGCCGTGTTGCTGGCCTGTAAGGTTCTGCCACTACATGTATATTCCAGCCAAACTATGTACATTGTAGTATGATGCTATCTTAGTCCGACTACTTGTGTGGCTCACCCATGTGCCCTATTGTTGTTAATTTTCTTTTTCTCATGTATGTATAATTCATTTATGATGCTGCCGACAATGTGATCTATTCCTTTCTTTTTTCTTTTTGTTTATTATTGTTGTGATTGTCTTTTTTGTTCTAAAATCAATAAAAACATCTAAAAAACAAAAAACAAAAACAAAAAAAAACAAAGGGAGGCTTAAAGTCTGCTTATCACCGGATCTAGTTGGAATTAAAAAAAGTAAAGTTTTTTTTTAAACATACCACCATTTCCTTTAAAGAAAACGGTTACCAAAAGATGATCACAGACATAGTGGTCTGCTGGTGCTAACAGTTCACTATCGCTGAGCTAGCCACCAACCAGAGTTAGACACAATTAGCGGTCTACTGCAATAATATTCCTATGGTAGGCCGAATTACGACCCACTCTAAATCAGAATTTTACAAACCAACCTATTAGTACATAGGTCACTTTGTAAAACTCTATGCTGGTCACAAAAATACAGGTTACAAATTAACATTACTAGACCTTAAGTTTCCATTATTTCATATGACAATCAGTTTCTAGATGGCAGTGTAAGTGTTTTTAAACATTCGAGTGAGTGCTTTGGCGGTATGGAGTGACACGGTGTGTCCCTTGGCCCATTCATCAGTGTGGTCTTAACCATTTTCTTGTTCCTCTGATGAGTATGATGGAGGATGAGCTGGGCTGATAGACCTGATATGTGTCATACTGTTGACATATGCACTGGGCTCACTCTTTGTCAGCCATTTCTTTTGTGTATGTTCCAAAGGGAGCCCATACACCTTTAAATGTGTTCATGCTTTCTCATATCATTGCTATAAGGTACGTAAAGGGACCACCACATTTCGAGGGGGGAGTATTCGCCAATTTCCAACAATACGCCATGGTGAGTCTTACTGGTAGCAGCTTGTGGGTGAGTAATTTATTCACTGAAGTAGTGCAAGGGTATTTTGACGTATACTCCCAAAAACCTCTGTCAGTGGATCAAGTTTCAGTTGTATAGATTTCACCCTCCAGAAGGAATTTCTCTGCATGTCAACTACATGTGAGTCATCATGCCTCTTTCCTTGCACCCTCTCCAGGAAGATCCACACATCGCCACCTCATAAGGACTTCATATACATGTTCTTTGTGTTGAGTGCACACCTTTGCAGTTACTGCCCTAGACCACGCATTTAGCCGTTTTTTCATCAATAGTTATATTTGTTTCTTTTTCCCAAGCTATTGTATATGAGCATTTGGGTGTATTTTATGAGTTTCCTAATAGTCTGCAGTTATACTTTTTTCATTGTGGATTTTTAAAGTGGGGGTAGGGCATTTCATATACAAGATATGTTGTTCGTGAGAGATTAAATTTAAAGGGCTCTTGTTTTTTCATAAACAAACCTGAATTGTATGGCTGGGCTCACGCTTCTGCAATTCTAGAACAATCTAGAAAATGTATTACAATAATCCACTGCTCTCTATTTAGGCTTGTGCTTCAGAAATAGGTAAATATACATACAAACATTAGTGGCATGAATGTTATCTGAGGTTAAAATCCCTGAAACCCACAACGTTAGAAGAAATTGTATATATAAATCCAGAAAAGCATCAATAAAATATTGCTTATGTCCTAGAAGCATACAAAACAAAAACAAACCAAGGGCATCATTAAGGATGATTGAAGTCTAACCCCCATATACACAGAAGCCTGGAAGGCTACTGTCCCATATCAGTAATTTTTAATGGAGCTTGAAAAATAATTACAACAAGGAAGACATTGTCAATCACAGTATCTCTGTCAGTTAAGAATCAGATATCAGTTTTGCTCTTGCTAAACCTTGGCACTTTTCACCCATTGGTATATTGTATCATTCACATTTTTCTTCCACTCACTACTGCATACAGCATGGTGCAGTGGTTCAGCCCATTTCACCCGCTGGCTAACTTCACTGAGAATGTGACCATTCTGCTCTTTCACAAAGAGCACATCTGTGCGCAAAATGGTTCCCTTCAGTGCCAGGGATTATTATGGCAATGCGTGCTTTTTGAGATCAAACAAATGTGTTGCTGTTACACCTGTCAGCCTGAGGGTGGTCTTCCCCCAAACGCTTTGCCTCACTTTTTGCTGATCTATTTTTGTTGGCCATAGGACTCTGGGCACTTTACCATTGCTAAAGTGCTCAATCCCCTAAAACATGGTAATATTGGTATATCCACAATTGGTATATTTGATCTACTTATAAGTCCCTAGCAAAATGCACTATATGTGTCCACGGCCTGTAAAGTAAATGCTTCTTGTGGGCCTGCAGCACTGAATGTGCCACCCACTGAAGTAGCCCTTCAAACATGTCTCAGGCCTGCCACTGCAGATCCTGTATGTGCAGTTTGACTGCCATGTCGACTTGGCATTTAAAATCTCTTGCCAAGCCTTCAACTCCCCTTTTATTGCATATATGTCACCCCTAAGGTAGGCCCAAGATAGCCCATAGGGCAGGATGCTGTGTAAGTAAAAGGCAGGTCATATACTCTTTAGTTTTACATGTCCTGGCAGTGAAAAACTCCCAAATTCATTTTTCACTACTGTGAGAACTACCCCTCTCATAGGATAACATTGGGGATTCTTTAATACATTTATTAAGAGTAATTGCTGATTGAGAAGGAGTAGACCAGTCCTGTTTGGTACCTATGGACTTGTAATGATAAGTCCTCTTTAATGGTGAAGTTGGATTTATGATTACAACTTTAAAATTTCCACTTTTAGAAAGTTGGCATTTTTCTGCTCTTAAGCCCTGTGTGCCTGCTGTCTGTCTCCAATACACATCTGGGTTGGGTGATGGCTTTGTGCATTCCCTCTAGACCAGTGGTCTTCAAACATTTAAATATGGTGCCCCCTAATGCAATGGTTAAATATGTCAAGACTTATTTAAACATTACAGTTATGTTAAACATTTCATTGCCAAACATACTATTCTGGTTAGCTATCACTTACTAATGTACAAACGGACAGACCAACGGCGGACTACGAAAGCCGCACTTCACTGCTATGTTCCTTCTGTAACAGTTCGTTAGAGAGTCCAGAGGTGTGTGCACAAACAACTCCTGCACCTGCCGTTGTTGGGTGCAAACTGCGAAGCAGATCGGGAAATGAATGAATGTGGAGAGGTGCACTACTGGGTTGTTTTTTCAAGTGATATAGACGGACAGCAAATCCCTTTGTATTTAATTTCCTTTATTTCAACAAGATCATAAAACAGGCTCCAGCCAACGCGTTTCGTTCAATAAGAATTGAACTTCATCAGGGCTTAAGTATACTTCATTCGGTAAGTGGTCCAATGATGGGGTGTCAGGAATAGTGAATTAAATACAAAGGGATTTGCTGTCCGTCTATATCATTTGAAACAACAACCCAGTAGTGCACCTCTCCACATTCATTCATCCCTTACTAATGTGTAAAAGTATCTACAGTGTGATTATCCGACATCGGGGGGGCAGGGAGGTTTGAAGAATATTTGTAGTCCCTTCACTTTTGACACATTCTCCCAGCCAGATATAAATTACAAATAATGTTAGTAACGGCCCATTACAAAGTGGCTTACTGCTGATCATTTGCTTTCAGCTTAAAACAAAGCACTGCTATCAGCATGATGCTTCTTTCAACCAGAGCCTGGTGCCCCCGCCTGCGATCAGTTAAGACCCCCTTAGTTTGAAGACCCCTGCTCTAGACAGTCACACACAAAGGGAGCTTAGTTGTGCCTGATGGGCCATTCACATCCTGATGGGTCATCCTGGGCAGAATGGGAGGGAGGAGCTGACACTTGCACCTGAATGAGCTGTGCCTGTCTCCTCACAAAGATCTGCAAACCCCCTCTGTAGTGTGTCTAAAGCCAGGGCAGGAGAGGGAGGACATCTGTGCACTTCAAAGCCCCTCTTTGAAGTTTCCCCTGTTTCAAAGGCACCACTGGGTATAAGAACTGGACTTCTGACCCTACCGAATCAGTACACTTCTGGACCTGTGGATACTCTGCCAGGAAGAAGGACTGCTGAAGGACTGCCAGTCTGCTGTTCTGCTGTTCTGGAAGAACTGCTTTTCTGCTGTGCTGTGCTGACCTGTCTGCTGCCTGCTGCCCTCTCAGCCTGGGTGAGAAGGACTAGACCTACACCACTTGAACCCAGAGTGACTCCAAGGGCCTGCAGTCTCAGGGACATTAAAGACTGCCTGCAACTCTCCAACCAGCACCTGGACTCTGCCATTTGTGAGTCCTACCTTGCCAAGTGGTGCCAATCCAGTCCTGAGCACTTTAAAGTGGGTTTTTCTGTGCTGCAGCATCACAATCCACACATCATCGACTTTATGCCAGTAGGAACCGAAGCATTTCCTTCTACGCCAACGCATAGCCGCTTCGAGGACATCACAGAGCCAACTGCGCAGCTCAATGACGATGCATTGCCTTCATCGCCAGGGGTTCGACGACGATGTATCAGCCAACTGCGTGACTCAGAACTGATGCATCGCCTACAATCCGACGGATCGACAACGAGGCATCACAACTGACGGCTCCTTGCAGTTGCTCCTCGACGTCGACGCTCCCTTCGTGAAGGTACTTTTTGCAGCGGGCCCTGCGTGGCTCCTGTATCTGACTCACGCTCCATTGCGGTCGGCTTCACTTTTCAGTTTTGACCCGGTGCAGCGCGACCCGATAGCCCCGGTTGGCGCTTAATGCTTTTAAACACTATATTTCAAGATATTCTTTAAAGATTCATAACTCCGTTTCTACTCGTATTTTTGTCATTTCTGTCTTGTTTTGTTCAATAAATTAAGCTCTATTTTCCGAACACATTTTTGTGTGGTGTTTTCACTATTTTACAGTAATAAGTATTGCACAAATACTTCTTGAGTTAAGCCTGCCTGCTCTGTACCAAGCTACCAGAGGGTGAGCAAAAGTTAATTCAGGGTGTGTATCTGACTAGGATTGTAGTCCCTACTTCGACAGGGTGCATATCTCTGCCAACTAGAGACCCAATTTCTAACAGTTGCATTTAGCAATTTCTTTAAATATTTATATTGGTGAGAGCCTGACACCTCCTTCAAAAACTATGAAAAAACAAAAGAAGGATTTACAAAGCCAAAAGGATGACAGCCAATGCCCAAACTATTGGCTTTGACAGTGCTTGTTATACATTTTCCATGAATTTAAGAACCACATTTGTGCAAAACCTATTGTCATTTCTAATAAAAGTGCTCCCTCTGCTGGTTACCTATAATATAAGCAGTAACACCGGCTGGAACGCCACAAAATGTTCTGGTATGAACAGGATCAATAAACTTAAACCTTCACTAAGAAGTTGGTGGTATTTCCAGCAACCACTGGAAAAGCCAATAGATCTCGCTTCTGGGACCCACTGATTTTGCCAAAGCTTTATTGTGATCCTGAACAGGATGATTAAAAAGCACAATGATTTTGCTGTTTAGCATTGCACATAAAAAAGGTGCGTTGTTGGCAGTTATGTTTGCTCGCATTTAACTTTAGAGCTGGAGACCACGTCTGTTGAGCGTGCCTCCTTTCCGCATTAGGAACGTTTCTGTTCCGTTTTTAGCATTGTTGCACTCTGTTTGCTACTAGCGTTTTTATATGTTATCATTGAATTTGATCTATGTTTTTTTTTAAAGTTGTTAAAAATAAAAAGATAACCGATCGCCTATTTTGCACACTTGGGAATCTTACCTGATTAGCAGAACTGGTTTCTCTTGGGGCTGACTATGGGGACGGCTTTCACTGTCACACTTCCGTTTCACCAGGAAGGTGCATGGGCGGGTTCACGTTTTAAATGCACTTACGGGGAGGAGATAAAAGCACGGCTGCTGAGCGTCCGCACAGCGGACGCGCGCCACTGGCGCTCCAAAGGCAAGCCCATCTGCGCCCGTCCGCGCCTGGCCCGTGCCTAGTGCCAGGGATGCTGCCGGCTGCAGTCCCCAGTCCTGCGTGAGGCTCATCTATACCAGGGATCAAGTACTTGACCTGAATAAATCCGGTAGGTGCTGCCGGAAGGCCAGCTCTAGGCTTTACACATCCATGACACCTTTTCAATGTCCTGAGTGTCATTTTGTTATTAGCCCGTCCACTCCTCAATTGACATCAGCGGATTGTATTGATACTCAGGCTGAGCTGGGAGGGGCGAGAGCTATATTAGGAACTTTAATAAATGCCCGCTCCCTCTGTAAACATGCTACAGAGTTTGCGCTGTTTGTAGAGGCACATGGTGTTGACTTAGCCTTTATTATGGAAACCTGGGGAGAAGCTTCCTCAGACCCTGATTTAGCTATGGCGGTCCCTGTCGGGTTCACCATGTTTAGACAAGACAGGGTGGGGAAAAGGGGCGGGGGGCTAGCCGTTATATATAGAAACATGTGGAAAGGGACCTTCAATGTCCAAAATAGTGGAGCCACTTTGGAATCTCTGATATTCAATATTTTAATTAACAACCATTACTCTTTTAAGGGCATTTTACTTTATCGGCCCCCAGGTCCCTGGGCTGTGTTTATGAACACCATTGGTAACTCCTTGGATATTATATCTCAGTCGTCTGAT
The DNA here is from genome assembly GCA_963921515.1 of Calotriton arnoldi. Classification (NCBI taxonomy): domain Eukaryota; kingdom Metazoa; phylum Chordata; class Amphibia; order Caudata; family Salamandridae; genus Calotriton; species Calotriton arnoldi. The sequence continues at coordinate 65,991 of CAWUFW010023460.1, forward strand.
TTTACGCTCTTGGGCGATTTTAATCTTCATTTTGAAGATCCCTCAGACAGAGACGCTGTTCATTTTCTTGATATTACGAACAGTTTAGGCCTCACTCAGCAGGTGATAGGTAGCACTCACTCAGGTGGTCATCTGCTGGATGGACTGTTTACAAATAACAAGTCCTTGCATTGTCTTCCTTCACTCCCGCTTGTATGGTCGGATCATAAAGCAGTAATGTTTTCACTCCCTCGTCAATACCCTCAGTCAGGGATTCGGAAACACAAACAGCTGAAAAAGGTTCGACCCTGGAACAGGCTTGTCATTGAGGATTTTAACAGTTCCCTGTCACAGAACCCTCGAGCTTTCTTAGAGAACCTGTGTGAGGCAGCTGACACTTTTGAGGCCTGGCTAAGGAGCTCTATAGACCAGGTGCTTCCGGTTAAAGCCTCCATTTGCCACAGATCAAGGCACTCTGAACCATGGTTTTTAGAGCAACTTAGACTGGAAAGACAAAAGTGTCGCCGTCTGGAAAGGAAGTGGAGACTTTCCAACGATACTAACAACAAGCTGGTCTATAAACAAGCCCTGCTTGATTATAAAAAGCTAGTACATAAGGAGAAAGCTTCTTATTTTACCACAGCCATAATAACTGCTAAAAACTCATCGAAGGAACTCTTTTCCACGGTGAAAAAGCTAGCCAAATGCCCTGAGGTGATCATTTTTCCATCAAATCAAACATTCTGTAATTCCCTGGCCATGTTCTTTCAAGACAAAGTGAAAGCGGTCTATAGCGGGTTTTTGCAGAGTGTTGCCCCAGAGAAGTCGCTATCTTTAGGGTCTCCTGGTGATGTCACGGTGGAAATGGAAACCTCTCCGTTATCCGCTGATAATAATGACGCTCATGAATTTCTTTCCTTTCCTCTACTAACAACGGAGGAGGTCATTAAGCTCTTGATGTCCACCAAATCTGGGTCCTCCCTAGATCCCTGTCCACCTAAAATCTTTCATCTCCTGTCAGAGGTTTTTTCCTCACATCTGACTCTTATCTTTAATCAAATGTTTCTTTCCGGGATTTTTCCGGCTAATTGGAAATTGGCGTCCGTTCTCCCCCTTTTAAAGAAAGCCAATCTGGATGGAACAGACCCTAATAATTATCGACCAATTTCCAGACTCCCCTTGCCCGCAAAGATGGTGGAGAAAGCCATGAACACTGTCATCTCGGATCATATGGAAAAGCATGCCTGTCTAGACACTTCCCAGTTTGGTTTTAGAAAGCAACACAGTTGATCTCAGCTTCTGAAATGATTAGGCAGACCGTTGATGCAGGAGGCAATGCAGCACTAGCTTGACCTCTCTGCGGCATTTGATACGGTTAATCACCAGAAACTACTGCAAGTCCTGGAGGGGATTGGTATTAAAGGAAAATCGCTTGCTCTACTAAAATCATTCTTGTCAGGTCGGGAACAGTTTGTGGCCCTTGGTGAGTATAAGTCGCTGAATTACACACTGCTATGTGGAGTACCACAGGGCTCGTCGTTGAGCCCGACCCTTTTTAATATCTATGTTGCCCCACTGGCAAGGTTAATTAGATCTTTGGGTTTCTCTGCTATTTCGTATGCAGATGATACCCAGATTGTGGTTTCAGTGACAGGTTCTCCAGATGAAACAGCGGCACAGTTCCACACCTGTCTTCGCCAAGTGGGGGACTGGATGTCCGCTAACTGTTTGAAGTTGAATGCTAGTAAGACTGAAGTATTACTTTTCGGCAAGCATACCAACTTCTGGGCCCCTGCTCTGTGGCCCTCAGAGTTTGGTCCGCTCCCCAACCCAAACAATAAGGACAAAAACTTGGGTGTCACACTTGACTCTATGCTCTCCTTTGAAGGACATGTTAACCAGGTCACTTCTGTCTCCTTCTATACTTTAAAAATACTGAGAAGGATTCTCCCATTCATTCCAGTTGAATTGAGGAAATTAGTGGTTTCGGCACTTGTTTTATCCAGAGCCGATTATTGTAACGGGCTCTTTATGAACCTCCGCAAAAATTGCCTCAATAAGTTGCAGATTGTGCAGAATGCTGCAGCGCGCCTTTTGTTGAATATCCCAAAACATAAATCGGCCTCTACGGCGCTCAAAAAGCTTCACTGGCTGCCAGTGAAAAGGCGGATTGAGTTTAAGGCTCTCTGCATTGCGTTCAAAGCCACTCATGATATTAGGCCAGCATTTTTTTTAAAGAATTTGCAGCCTTATGTTCCTGCCCGCCAGCTCCACTCGGCACACTCTCACAACCTGGTAGTTCCCAGGTTTAAAAAGTGCACCTGGGGGGAAAGGAGTTTTCTGGTCAGTACGACCAGACTTTGGAACACTCTTCCGGTGCAGCTTAAGGAAGAAACTCACTTGTTGCCATTTAGGAAGGCATTAAAGACGTGGCTTTTTAATCTTTGAGGCTGTCTCTACTGGTCTTATCTGTTTTGTGCTGAGCTAGCGCCTTGATACCTTTGGGTGAATGTTTTGCGCTCTATAAGTCTCCTTTTCATTTCATTTCATTTTAATATGTTAATCTGTAGGCGCGCACATACATCACCACGCAAGCACATGCCAACAGAACGATGCGTAGCCATTTTGTTTTACTTTGCACCTTTAGATTGGTAAAACAAAATATATCTTAAGTAATGGCAATAATTTGGCGCCTGCACCTCCAAAAAAAGTTAAAAAAGAACCGCAGGGTGGGAGGTAGTGGAGGAGTGGGTGGAGGGAGCAGGTGGACGGGGGAGCAGCAGGGAGTCAGTGGGGGATAAATTAACAATAAAGCCGGGGAAGGGTGAAGCAACACACTCTGAAGGGAGGAGCACATGGGGGAAGCATGAAGAAGCACACATGAGGGCGCAACACAGAGTGCTCAGCTGGCGGGGTAAGAAGCAAAAGAGGGAGAGAGTTGGAAAACACATGTACTCTGGTGGAGTGCTTAATCAAAACGAAAAGAAAAGTTCCCAAAAGTGAGCAGTGGAAGGACACAAGTCAGCTTGTCAAGAGGGTGGTAAAGAGGTTATGCTCTAGGGGAGGAACAAACACAAGTTGGAGTAAGTAGCGTAGCTAGGTTTCCAAGGGCACTAGTGCAAGAAAAGTAACTGGGCCCCCTCACTGGAGTGACATTTCAGTCTATCAGCTGCCCCCGACACTCCTCAACCTCCTTCATTAGTATAAATCTGCAGTAAATTCACTGCCATTTTTATACACACACACACTATTGTATTTGCACTCTCTGCACTGTATCTCTGCAAGTCAAAGCCATATCCCTAAAAAGCATTAAAAAAGTCAATAGCTTTGGCCCTTGTAAAGTGCATGGACACATAGAGACAACATGCAGGGGCCCCACATTCACACTGCTACCCTCACATAGGCACATGCCTCTCGCTGCACTCACACAAGTATATGCCTCACTCTGCACTCACAAAGGAACAACTTTCAACCTCTAATTACAGACATGCATTCAAAATAAACTAAAAGTCCAAATTAAATTTTCTGAAGATCTTTTATCTTCTTTATTCTGCTTCCAAATTTTTTTCTCTTCTTGTTACTGGTTAGAGCAATCACAACCACAGCCAATGTGTTGCGCTCAAAAGTGAACTTCTTTAAGGCTGTAATACAATATATGAAATATATATATATATATATATAGTAACCATAAATATATACATATTATAAATAAAATAACATAGACAACAATGTGTACATATAAACCATCATTAAAATTAATAATTCATCATCCAATGGTGTCCTCCAACTTTCAACTTGTAGACCACTTACCCTGCACTCACAAAAGACAATGTTAATCCTGCTTTTTCACAGGCACACCCCTCACAATGCACTCATTAACCATGGGAGCTATCTTGCACTCGCACAACTAAACTGTTCACATACGGTTACACTGCTCACTAGGAAGGAGCAGAGTTTGGATAGATTGTGGCACAGGAGGCATAGGTTGACCCCAATACGGTGGTCAATCTCACAGAAATTAATTTAACTATGGCGGAAAAACAGATTTTGGCACTGGGACTTTCATACAGTCCAGAGAGTAGCTTTAGCTATGCAGAAACTCGAATGGATGTTTTTAGATTCATCAGAAAACTTAAGCTACGGAAATTTCATCTCCTGCAGGCCAAAAAGAAATCTGAACCTACTGAGCCTGTAATCAGCAGCCCATCCTTATTAACAGCAGGGGATATGCCTCTATTCCAGGATCTTATGTCGCTACAAAATGAACAGTCTGCTGAAACGACATATCCATGTTTGGAGGCAATCGGCTTAGGCGAAACAGTGAGGACACCATTTAAACCAAAGTCCATCTTTCAACCTATAATGCTACATGATAACTTGGATATTTATCATGAACAAGTTACAATGGAACTGAAACGACTTTACAAATCAACTAATAATGCCTGTCATATACGTAGTAGACAAAATCATTGCTATATACAATTAATGAAAAAATTACAAAATGACAACAACCTCATAGTGAGACAATCAGACAAGGGAGGAAATGTTGTGTTGTGGCCTCGTAAATTATATATGGAGGAGGCACTACATCAATTAAATGATATTGAATGTTATAAAAAAAGCAACATACATATGGTAAAATCAGCATGGAACGAATATTATCTGAAGTTACTTGCATGGAAGAGTGGGGGACTGTTAAGTGAGGATGAATATCGCTTTTTAAAAAAAGAACATCCAGTCATCCCTGCGGTATACTTCATCCCTAAAATTCATAAAAATGCAAGCCGATAATTTCTGCCATTAATAGTCTGATGGAAAACACATCAAGATACGTGGACAATTTTTTACAGGATTGGGTGAAGAGCTTGCCATCATACCTGCAGGATACTTCAGATTTCCTAAGAAAAATCAATGACATTATATGGAGTTCAGATCTACTACTAATAACATTGGATGTAACTTCACTTTACACGTCTATTCACCATCAGGACGGTATCAAGGCTATTGAACATTATTTAAAACAAGGACCATTTGGTCTATATATGCATAACAAAATGTTAGTTAATATGGTCACTACGTGCCTGGAACAAAATTTCTTCCTCTTTGATAACCAGATATACCAGCAGACTAGGGGAGTCGCAATGGGGGCTTGCTTTTCTCCCAGCTATGCCTGTTTGCATATGGGGCTGTGGGAGGAGCAGGTCCTCATGGTGCAATTTAAGGACACAATAGACCAGCATGTGCCCATATGGTTGCGTTACATTGATGATCTGTTCCTTATCTGGAGGGGCTCTGAGACATGCGCTCTCCAGTTTATCGAACAGATCAATGATAACCACCTAAACCTCCACTTTACTGCTGGTATCAGCAAGTCGTCAGTTTATTTTCTTGATGTGGAGGTCTTTGTGAAAAATGACAACATTGCAACCCGACTATATCGTAAACTCACTGCTGGCAACACAGTGCTACATGCTACAAGTCATCACCCACGCCATTTGATACAAAGCATCCCATATGGGGAGATGCTACACATCAAACGCATATGTAGCAATGAGGAAGACTGTCATTTAGCACAGCAAGTGAGTAGACAAAGATTTCTGGAAAGAGGGTATGCTCCTGACACCATAGACAGGGCTATTAATAAAACCAAGTCACTTTCCAGAACACAGGACCTTGCAGTTAAAACTAGTCAGCAAGGGGTAGGCCAAGAACATCAAGAGCAGTCAACTAGAGTAATTCTGACCTACAACAGGCAGCATCAGGCTCTTAGGAAAATATTAAACAGAAATTGGAGCCTTGTGCATAGTGATCCGATCTTAGGTAAACATTTGCCTAAAAAACCTGATCTGACATTTAGAAAAGCGAGATCCATGAGCAATAGCCTTGTTAAAAATAGTCCAGAACTTAGATCTCCTACCAACTGGCTTACCTCACATAAAGGATTTATCAAATGCCCAACTTGTAAAGCATGTAAATTTGCACGCAATAAGACTTGCTATACCAGCCCATTCAAGTCAGATCCTATACTTATCAGCAAAAGACTGACTTGCAGAACAGACCATGCGGTATATGTGCTGGAGTGTCCTTGTGGCTTGCGCTACATAGGCAGTACTAAACTGCCAGTGCATAAGAGGATACTCCAGCACATAAGGGCAATCACCAATAAGGATCAAGCCTACCCAGTGGCTAGGCATTTTGAGGAGAGCCATGATAGCAACCCAGTACATCTACAATATTTTGCTATTGACACCATTCCCCCCTGAGAAGGGGAGGAAACCGCGAAGCCCAACTTCGTCTTCTAGAAACGAGGTATATATTGGAGCTCGACACTAAGACACCTTTAGGGCTCAATGCAAGTGAAGATTTCTATACTTGCTTATACTGGGCTAGTTTGGCTTATAAAATATATAGTTTTTCTTTTTGGGTTGCGTTAGCATCAGTTTCCTATAGAAGAGATAGTGTATATGTATACACATATTAATACATCCTTTTGTCTGTTCTATATATTTTAACCCCTTAGTCAAAGGACTTTTTATCATTGTATGGCACTCAGCACTTTTTTGAACCTATTAAGGCTCAATGGGGTTACACTTTTGCACTATTCTCATATTGACTATGATAAGATATGGGTTGATTATAAGCCCACTTGGGCTCAAGTTTGACGAGCATCATAAAAGCAAAGAGCATATCATTTTGTCATCAATATGAGAAAGTTTTTGTGGTAAACCAAAAAATGCTTGCTATTTTTTATTATAGTGACACTTTTTTTGATAAACCTTTGTGCAACATAGATCGTGGTATATTTATGATCAAATGTTGGTGTTCTAAATAGTGGCATTTTTAGCTTTTGCAATTCTCATTTTAGAATGTTTTAATAGATTTTAAATGCCACTTATTAGGTCTAATGTTTACATTTATATTTATTTATGGATACTTTTATGTATTTATTGATTTATAATGTATGCTCATTTTGCACATGATGTACCTTCTATTTTAGCGCTCATAAGAAAATGAATGCTATATGTATTTTTTCCATATCTATTAATAAGTCACCTGTTTGTACATGTAATGTTATGCACTAGCACTTTAAGTACTGGTCAAACACTAAGCAACGCGTCATGTGATCAAGGCCCGTGTGGGGCTGAAACGCGTAATGGCGGAGATGCAGGGCATGGAATAAACTCACCTTTGCACTAGGAACTTTTGGGTCCGCGTTCATCTTTCCCAATTGGTATTGGAGGTTCTTTGGCGAAGCCAGCAATATATATATATATATATATATATATATATATATATATATATATATATATATTCACTGAAAAAACCATAGGTTTCAGGGACGTTATAGTTACAAATTAGCATTTAAAAAACCTTTGAAATTCACTGAAAAAACCATACAAAACCGAGGCGAAGCCAACACAATACACCGCGACCCGGCAGCGTCACGCTTGGCTATAGAAACTGCACAAACACAGCGTGAGCGAAGCGGAAAACACCGTGCGAGACCAATGCAGGGTCCGACTCGGTCACAAGAACGTTTCCAACATACACAAACAGCACAAAGGAAAAATCAACCCAAAAAAGGCCAAACAAGCAATTACCAAGCCAATAAATACTGGGAGGTGGGGACAGAGAACAAGACACACCCACAACTCCACCTATATAAAGGACACAAATCACTACCATGAGCCTTTGCAAATGCCATTCCACTGCCAGCACCCAAGAAAGCAACCACACACCCACAGCTCATCCCTCACACAAGCCACACACCATCAGCACACCAACAAATACCTACCTCACATACACCCAGCACAACACACACCACACACCTCACCTGCACACCAACACACACATCACTCACCATCACCACCCATCACCATGCCCCCAAGAAGAATCCCAAGTTCCTAGATAGTGAATTGGAAGTCATGGTAGAGCGAGATCCTCAGGGTGGAGCCACAGCTGTTTGGCACATCTGGTCCAACAGACCCCCATGTGCAGAAAACCAAGATGTGGAGAGGATCATCAACAGGGTGAACGCCCAATCACCATGTCGGCGCACAAAGACCGGACATCCAGAACAGGTGGTATGACGTGCGCAGGAGAGTGCAGGACCTGCTGAAGCAAGACTACATCAACAGCCAACACACCGGCAGTGGCCCTCCTGCCAAGCCAATATACCTCCAGGCCCTGGGAGGAGAAGGTGCGGGCCATCCTTCCGCCAGTGAGCGTATATGGACTAGAGGAACATCCCAGAGCCTGGTGAGTACACAACAAATGTACACAATAAACTGCCACAAACACACACACATCACTGTCAAGGGGAGAGTCAAACCATGCACTCATAGCAATTACACAGCAACTAGAACAGAATCATCCCAAAATGTGTATGTCAGTCAGATAAACACAACACATGCCATCAAAAAGTCACATCCAACTGTGCCAACACATGTACAAACACAACCACAACTACAGCTAGGCAGTGGCACAAATAGAACTAACACACACATCCACACATGTAGCCACCACAACAACACCAACACACAGTGAAGACCACTCAAAGGAAGGAATTCTGTGTATGCTGGCCAAGTCAGTGTAGCCAATAGCATCATGGGAGTCGCAGTCACACATATTGCCCCCCACAACTGTCCCATCAACACCACCATGAACCATGCTCACATCACAGGGAGTGGAGAAGGACTCACAAGATGGCTGACACTGGCTACTGCTGTGGGAGCACAAGGCCCTGCTGCCAACTGTGCACCAACAAACAGCAGGACACCACTGACTGACATCCTGAGAGACAACTTCCACTCCCTGCAATGCAAGCACGTTCCATGGTGGGATATCTGGCTGGCTGGGTGGGAAGGGGACTTGCAGCACTGACTATAGTCACCAGCACCTCCCCTCACACCCCCAACACAAACTCCACAGTACCCACCTGGTAGAATGCAATGCCCTCCATCCTAACACAAGATCCCACAAGCACCACCACCCTGGGTTATGTTGTGTGAAGCACAGGGACACTCTTGGGACTCTTAGCCAAACAACTGCCAGGACAACACTCCCAGCCATCCTGTCAGCACAGCCAGCCCACCCCACAGGGAAGCAGAGTCAAAAGGAAGGAAGCATGGGCATGCTGGGAAGGGGGGTGGAGGCAATAGCATGATGGGAGTCGTAGTCACAGACATTGCTCAGCCTCACAACTGTCCCATCAACACCACCCTGAACCATGCTCACATCACAGGGAGTGGAGAAGGACTCACAAGATGGCTGACACTGGCTACTGCTGTGGGGAGCACAAGGCCCTGCTGCCAACTGTGCACCAACAAACAGCAGGACACCACTGACTGACATCCTGAGAGACAACTTACACTCCCTGCAATGCAAGCACGTTCCATGGTGGGATATCTGGCTGGCTGGGTGGGAAGGGGGACTTGCAGCACTGACTATAGTCACCAGCACCTCCCCTCACACCCCCAACACAAACTCCACAGTACCCACCTGGTAGAATGCAATGCCCTCCATCCTAACACAAGATCCCACAAAGCACCACCACCCTGGGTTATGTTGTGTGAAGCACAGGGACACTCTTGGGACTCTTAGCCAAACAACTGCCAGGACAACACTCCCAGCCATCCTGTCA